>JABFPB010001952.1:0-22372 GCA_022817645.1 Ceratoteleas bidentatus
CGCCCGTACTCTTGCCCAAATTCATATCGCGAATCCGCGTTTTCGCGGGTTCGATTGTGAGCGAGAGATCGCCCACAAAATTGGTCCTTCGTAGTCGGATTGAGGACGGGCGTGGGTTGCGAATTTAAACTCGGATTAAAGACGCGAATAAAAATGACGAAAATTGAAGCGGCTTTAAATTTTAGCGCCCAAGTCGGGGTTATTGCTACAGAAATTGAACATGCTTTAACTTTAGTTAAAAAACGCGGATCTGCGAAATTTACTTTGAGTTATTTGAGAGATAAATTACACACAATTCGACATAAATATGAATTGGCGAGAACTACTCATTGTAAAATTGAAGCGTTAATCCCGAAGTCCGAGCGATCAGAAGTCGAATACTTCATTGAAGGTATATTCGACAAATTGTTAGTTAATTTTGAGGAGGGCGAGGAATACCTGGTGACCCACATCGATGAATTACAAATTCAAGAGTCAGAAAAACAGACTCAAGGGGCGGAAAAAGCGAATGCTGCGAAAAACAGCATACGATTACCGAAATTAGAACTTCCTAAATTTGACGGATCGTTAATCGAGTGGATAAATTTCCGGGACACATTCCGTGCCGTGATACATGAAAATTCTGAATTATCTGATATTCAGAAATTTCATTACTTGAGATCATGTCTTTACGGTGAAGCTAGCACGGTAATAGATGCATTGTCGATTTCGGGAGCGAATTATTCGATAGCCTGGAATGGACTTAACTCCAACTATAACAATGACCGATTGATCATTGCTCATCATATGAGGGCAATTTGTGAAATTGGGAATGTTGCGGCGGACAATCTGCAAGCCTTGAAAATGTTGCGAAATACGGTAAACTATAATTTGGACGCTTTAGCGTTGCTTAAAGCCGATATTAAAACGCCATTACTCGTGCACATTTTATTAAATAAATTGGATAAATCATTATTGACTGAATGGGAGAGGTTATTAAACCAGACCCTTCAATATCCTACTTACGAAAAATTGGATGAATTTTTGTTAAGTAAAATTAGATCATTGGAAGCTTTAAAATCTAATTTATCAAATCCATCTAAACCTCGGCTAGTTGACAAGAAATCGTCCAATTCATTAAATGCTACAGTCAAAAATAATGATAATAAAACTTGTTTTTATTGTGATAAACCAAATCATTCGATTTATAATTGTTTCAAGTTTAAAAATATAAGTGTGTCCGAGCGTAGTACATTTGTTAGAAATAAACGACTTTGTAGAAATTGTCTCCGTCCTAATCACAATTCGCAGAATTGTCCCTCTAAATATACTTGTTTGAAATGCGCTCAGAGGCATGCGACATTATTGCATTTTCAAAACAAATCCGAGCCGCGTAATACTTCTATGTTTCGGGAAATTCCTCCCGTAAGGCATGAGTCATCGACGGCTAGTCCGTCTGACAGTTCAGTTGACGTTGCAACGCACGTGGCGTCTATTATCAAAACAACGAAAATGCTCGCGACAGCTCGCGTTTGTTTACGAGCTGATAATGGTCGTGAATTCTTCGCATTAGCAATGATCGATCCCGGGTCTGAGGCGACATTCTTGTCGGAACGCGCCGCACAATGTTTGCGAACAATTCGCACTCCTATGCGATCATCTATTCGAGGTGTGGGCGATGTAGCCCAACAATCGGTTCGGCAGTCCACTAAGGTCACTGTCAAATCTTGTCTCGAAAATCCAGTTTCGATCGACATAAATGCTTTTATCTTACCCACCATCACACAATATAAACCAAAACATTTCGATCCCAAATCGTTTCCCCAAATGAAAGGGTTAACTTTGGCTGATCCTGATTCCCGCGAGAATTCGCGAATCGATTTATTGATTGGTGTGGATTTTTTGGCACAAATATTAGTGGGCGACACTTTATTTTCTCCCGACCGGAAATTAGTGGCTCAATCCACAATTTTCGGTTGGATTGTTTTTGGGTCTACATCGTACTCAACCGATTCGACAATTGCTGTTTTACATTGTTGCGAAGTCGATCGGAATCTGATGCGATTTTGGGAATTGGAGGAGATTCCTATTTCTCCATTATTATCTCCGGAAGATCAATTCTGTCAGGAATTATTCCGTGATACTACTTGTCAAGACCCAACTGGCCGTTTTATTGTCCGTTTACCTTTTAAATCTAATGAGGCCAAATCATCTTTAGAGGCGCCACGAAAGATAGCCGAGGCATCGTTTATTCGGACATTGAAGAAATTGAATGCGAATGAATCTTTGCGTACCGAATACGAGGCCTTTATGAATGAATATGAAGACTTAGGTCATATGAGCGAATTATCAGAACCTTTGGCGTTAGATCGTCGCATATTTATTCCGCATCATGCGTTCAAAAGGTGGTAGATGGAAAATCCAAAATTAGAGTCGTTTTTAAAGCTGCGGCCCGGACTAGTTCCGGCGTAACTTTAAACGATGTTTTATGTACTGGCCCTAAATTGCATACAGAGTTCGCATCAACTATTCTCAATTGGCGATCTCATAAATATGTTTGCACTGCAGATATCGTAAAGATGTATCGACAAATTTTGATGCATGAAAACGATCGACTTTTTCAAAATGTTGTTTGGAAATATCGTGATTCCGATGAATTGAAGTTTTTCGAACTAAATACAGTTTCTTATGGCATCGTAACAACGCCTTTTTTTGGCGTACCATTCAAGAAATTGCCATTCGTTATGGTAAACAATTCCCCTCAGCGGTAGAAACATTATTGAAAGATATGTATGTAGACGATGTATTATTTGGGGTTAATTCAATATCATTAAATTAAAAAAAGAGCAAATTATAAATATTTTTAAATCCGGTCAAATCGAATTAAGTAAATGGATCTCCAATCTCTCGGATAACTCATCCATCAGGTTTAAGCCTTATCAAGAAAAGGAATTGACAGATCCGGAGATACTGAACACAAAAATACTCGGTATTTCTTGGTCTCCCGGAAAAGATTGCTTTTTTAATTACGTATATACCCGAGACTATTGATATTTTTTCGAAGCGTAAACTTCTTTCTGTCATTGCCAAAATATTTGACCCTTTAGGTTGGTTAGCGCCTTTGACAGTTTTATTTAAGATTTTCATGCAACAATTGTGGTTATTGAAATTAGGATGGGATGATCCTGTTCCCACGGAGGTGATTCTTGAATGGAAGAAATTATATAACCCTTTGATACATTTGAAGTCAATGCAATTAGAACGATGGTACGGATGGTCAGAAAATAGCGTGAGGGTTGAACTTATCGGGTTTTCTGATGCATCGTCGAGGGCTTACGCGGCTGTTGTTTATCTTCGAGATGAAAACGATTAGTATTCCTAAATTGGAATTAAGCGGAGCTGCATTGTTGGCCAAGTTGTTAGTGTATGTGCGACAATCAGTTCGATTTGTCGTCCACTGCACTTATGCTTTTACGGACTCGCAGATAACATTAGCTTGGCTCGCAAAACATCCCTCTAACTGGAATGTTTTTGTGGCCAATCGCGTTTCGCAAATTCAAACCTTACTACCAGATGTTCAGTGGGGTTATATTAAATCAAAAGATAATCCTGCGGATCTAAATTCAAGGGGCCTGATGGCGCCTGAATTAATTGAATCAACATTGTGGTGGCGAGGACCCTCTATGTTGTACGATACAGTTGCTTTTTCGTTTGATCATAATTTTCAAACCACTATTGATCAAAGAAAAGTGGCGTATGTACATCAAACTTGTGCGACTCCCGATACTGAACCATTTTTTATTTTCTCATCGTACCCTAAGATTCTTCGCATTTACGGATATGTTTTTCGATTCATTGATGCTTGTAGACATATCCGAAAGATGCCTTATGATACAGTTCTTTCTACAACTGAAATCGAACATATAAAGGGTTACATCTTTATGACGCTCCAGCGGCATTATTATAGGACTGATATTATTAATTTATCAAAAAACGGAAGATTGAATACTAATTCCAAGCTGATTGCTTTAAGTCCGTTTCTGGACAAATATGGTATCTTGCGTCTTGGCGGGCGGCTTCAAAATTCAATCCCTAAATGTAAAGTTGATGACACCCTGAAGTTGGTGTTTGCGGCCAATTCACGTGTAGATAGTTTATTCGTGTCGTGATTGGTCGAGCGGTTTCGTCAAACGACATTTCAAACTTCGCGGTGCGCTAGATCAGTTCGACGTTTGTTTTGACAGGCGCCCGACAGACGGGTAGCTTATCGCGAGTTCTCCGGCGTTTTCTTCACGTCGCGCGACCGGGTTTTCGGTGCGCGAGTGAGACGAGTGAATAGAAGTGACGTGGGGGTGCTCGATATGCGCGCGAATCGGTTCGTCCGCCCCAGACATCGGGTTCGTCGCCGTTGTCTTGCGAGGTTATGGCCGACGGTTTGTATACATCGGCCGCCGCGGCGGACATTCGCGCGGCGGCCGTTTGGAGTACCAAAAGGGAAACGATTTTCGCAAGTGATTGTGTGATGTGATTGTTCGGTTTCGGTTTCGTTCGCTTCCCTTTGACTGCGAGGTTACGCGACGGACGAGTCGTTCGGCGCCGATTCACTGCTTCTAATGCGGGGAAAGAAGAAATGTATTTAATCGGTTACATCTTGGATACATCTCGGAAAGGCAATTCGGATGTTGTCATCCAGATTCTTTGGTCATCGGATCGCAATCAGATAAGTTGCCACTTTCGAAATTTCAAGTGGAAATGCATCGTGTTTTTTTAATAGAAAAGATATTGATTCTTTGTGATTAAATGTGATATTTTGGGTATGTTACAGGACAGGAGGATACTTGCGAGGAGAGGTGCTTTCCAGGTGTTTGATATGAGAGCATTGACGTGCGCTTGTTTGGAAGACCTCAAAGCCAGATGATAGCAATCGTTATATACATTAATCAATTAAAAACTGTATGTTTTATTATTTCATTTTACATTCATAATTATTTTATTGATAAAGTTAATTTGATGGTCTAGGAGATTGTATTGCTTGTATTATAGGAAATGAAATCCGTGTTTTTCGCTTGTCATTAAATCCAGGTTATGTACGCGGAACACCATTGCTGGTAGTTTTTAATAATTTAATATAAACTGTATTGCCAATGAATAAGTGAATAAGAAATTATGATTGGTATTAAAAAACTGACGACTCCCTGTTTGTTTGGAATTCAACTTGTTTTAATCGTTTCAGACTTAATTCATGTTACTTACAATACATATACAATACAATCTACTTATGCGAAACGATGTCACTGAACAAACATTGTACTTATATTTTATAAACATAGATATCATTTGTTAGGACGGAGGTAATAATTTTAACAATTGTTATGTTTGAACCAAGTAATAGTTATGTGCCTTATAAAAGAAACTCAAATTGCCGGCTACATATTAAGGTATAAGATAGTATCCGTTTATGGTTTTTTCCAACGGTAGTGGCACTTCTTCTTCCTCATCATTCACAATTTTCTCAACAATATCGCGAGTCGAAGCCACATTAAGTTTTAATAAACGGTGCGCTCTTTTAAGTTTTAATAAACGGTGCGCTCCTTCGCATAAAGTGCCTTGAACAACCACCTTCATCCCCTTCTTATTCAAGGCACCGCACAAGAAACGTTCGTGCCCACCGATTTGCACAATCACCTGCAACTTGTAATGCAAGTCTGTCAGCGTTCCAGACAAAAATTGTCCTCCGGATTGAGTGGTCACCAGTCGGAAATCGCTTTTTATGTAAGCAGTAACTTCTGTAAGTGAAATGAATTAACAAATTAAATACATTAGTAAATCTTTGGTTTTGAGGAATAACCAGTTAAGTCATTTCACGAAAATCAGTTGGCTCCACTTTCAACAATATTATCACCCGAACAATCAAATGTAAATGCCTTTTACGTTGATTTACCGGTTATGTAGTTCATAAATTATAAACAAATCCACGCAACATTTATTTTCTAATGAAAGTTTGTGAAAACTTGACAAATAAAAAAATTAATTCCGTTTTGTAAGAAATCGACTTAACTGGTTTTTCCTCAAAAGCACAGAAATATTGTAGTAATTAATAGTTTTTTAGACCTACTAACCGACACTATTTCCGACACTCTTTCTGATGGAATGAAAGTCGCTGTACGGAACTGTCGGTTGACGGTCCGTAAGATCGGTAAGTTGGTACACGCCTTCAACACATACTATCGTGTTTTTTTGAGCATGCAACTCTAACGGACATGTGGTGTGCACGTATTGCGGGCTCTTCGGCATTTTTGGGCGTATTTTGTCCACGGATACCACCTGCGAGGGTGAGTTTTTGTACAGTTTTGAAGAAGAAAATAAAATGCGTCTTTTTTGTTTAAGGGGAGGTATCAGTGAAATTTAAAACGCGAAAGTTTCATGACTTTTCAAGCATCCCCTTCGTATAGCTGAAACTTCACTGATCCCTCCTCTTAAATTAAATTGAATGAAATGCGAAAATTGATTCATCTGTGTAATACATATCGGGAGACACGGTAGGGTCTCTGGTCAAGTACAAAATTGTAAAAGTAAATAAAATAAAACACTAAGTCTCTTATCCAGAGTGAACAAGTGGTCATTTTTTGCATTAAAAACAGAGGGTGAAGATTTCCATTTTTGTGGTAAAACGTATCCAGTGTATTGATTAAAAAAACAGATTTGGTAAAAACCTTACCAAGCCCGCTTGATTGATTATTTTCTGATACTTTTCTGCCATTTCGTTGAACGCAACAAATTGGATTGTTGAGCCCTTTCCGTTACTTAACGTAAAGGCAAACATTTTGGTTTTGCCGTTATCCGACATCCGCTTTATTTTGGATACATATCCATAGAAATGACTAGAATAGAAATAGAACAAAACAGTTGACAGACTGATTTTTGTTAGTGTATGTATAAGTGAAATTATTATATTTAATAAAGGGAGATTGTCATACACATTCAATGGTCGGCAGGAAAAACGGATTAATTGCACTTTAGATAATTTCGAGTAAAATGCGTTTAAAGTTTCTACATGCAACCCGGTCATACCTTAATTAACGGTGAAACTACGCTTTGATAATGATATATATGACAATTTTAATATATATGTACAATTTACCTCCCCCTCTGATCCCCCCGGACTGCCTTGGAACCCCCCTCCCGGACCCCCTCAGACCCCCGTGAGAAAAAGACTTTTCTGCCGACTATTGATTTTTTTAATGCTCCATGATTTAAAAGATTGAAAACCGTTAAAATGTTAAAAAATGTTTTGATATTCAAAAATAAAAGCTACATACAAGCTGGTATCGCCGACTGTCAAACTTTTTAACACTTCACACGGGGTGAACTCTGATGCATCATTAATGATGTTGTCCATCGTTGTCTTGCTGCCTTTTCAAGAACCTGATGATGAATTTCAAGTGCGCTTGATCGCGATCTCTCTCGTACTGAAAATTTTGTCCGCTACGCATGTTTTCCCACTCATTTTCATGTGTTCCGAAATAATGAAAACAAGTGAATGCTACTTTCTTCAAATCATTCGAAAATTGGCGTATTCGATCAGAATTTATAGAAAATGTTAATAAAGGGCCGACCAATCAATTTATACAAGTGCGCTTTTTTTCATTTTTTCCAAGTTTATGTATGCAGCTCTGTTTCTATGTTAAATGTCTTTATTCAGTTCAGATGATTCATTGATAGTTAAAGATTGCAAAACATGAAGATTGCGTAAACATCACGAAATATAGTTACAAAAAACGAAAGATATTTGCATTTGAACTTTGAACAGTTCAAATGAACATGTTCATGCACTGTTCAAAGTTCGAATCTAATTATCTCACTATTCTAATCGCATTTCGTTGGATTTTTCGTGTGTCTTGCTTTTTTTTCACAGGGAATCATTTGAACTGATTTACACAATTTTGCATAAAGCAGAAAGAAAACTGCAGACGTAAAAGTGGAAAAATTCTACAATTGAAATAGTTCAAATGACAAGACTATTAAGACAGTTGTCTCATTATTTTCAAAAACATGCCACCCACGTGAAATTTTTTTCCAGCTCTGGTTACGTAATGAGGAACAACTCCACAAAATCTGATTGAGTTTTACGACACGGTTTTCGAGATAATTATAATCTTAATTTACGACGCCATCCTGCTTGTAAAAAATTGTATTCAATTCTACTTGTAAGGAACGCCCTAATCAACCGTGTCTTTTTCAAAAATTCTTTCGATAATATATAAAACAAAGTTATAACTTAATTATTACGACCTCTTTTTGTTAACCTTCTTAATGAAAAATGTTGTTTCTGCTCGAACACGCCAAGCGCCAGATGGATTGTTAAAAAATCGACAAAGAGATAATTAATTAATATAATAGATTTATTTGGCTTCAAGAGTTAATTATAAGATTTAAATTATTTTAAGAATACATAGTATCAGCTGAACGAAGATTCAATCGGATTTGTGCTGCTGAAAAATATGAAATCATAGTCAGTTTTTTTTTCTTGTTTATCGAGTCGAGACCGTGCAATTTAAATTTACTATGTGTAAAATAGTCGCGGGACCAAGGTTTGCTTTTGTAGCCAAGAGAAGGACAAAAAGTGATTTTTTTTACTATATAATGGAAACGACGCGGTGTAATTACACTTTGGCAGCAACGCTTGAAAGCTTATGAACCGAACTACATTTCCTATGCTAATGATCTTGGCAGATTGATGATAAGCCTATACAACTTAATTTTTATGTGAAAAAAGCGTCAACATTGCCGTTTTTTTCATTTTTTTGTAAACTATTTCAAGGATAAATTTGAGACAATTCCATGTAACTCACATCCGACAATAAAACCTGTAAACCTATATTTTCGATATGGGTATATTATAAAATGAGGTATATTTGACGTATAGTTGACCGTGGTACCTTGATCAGAACTCTGTGAAAAATCAGGTTATTTAGGAAAACATGTTTTTTTTTCACTTCACAAAATTTCCGATTTAATGGCTTTATGATCAATGTACCAAGGTAATTTGCATACGGAATTTAGCGCTGTTCATAAGCTGTCGGGCGTTACTATGAAAGTTTAATAGTATCACTTTTTGATAGAAAAAGAAGAAGTGAAAAGAGCAATTTTGGGTGTTTCCCTAAATAAACTGAGTTGAAATTGTCTCAATTTTATCCTTGAAATTATATAGTCTAAATCATTTAAAAAATATTTTTTTCTTTCTCTTGGCTTCAAAAGCAAACTTCCAGGGGTATGACCTTGGTCCCGCGACTATTTTATTAATGTATACAGGTGTGTTAAACAAACTTACTTTGACCTCTGACTCTGTCTGAGTGCATTCCTCTTCGCATTTCCGTTTTTCCGGCATGCCACAAGCGCGTCTTATCTCGGTTTAAGTGGCGATTCCCTCTAGCTTGTAAAAATCCTTGGCGGCACGCACGCTCAAGTAGTAAGGGATCAAATCCCCCACCATCAAGCCGGAAATTCGGACACGCGTGCCGACCGGGAATTTTCCTACGACCTCCAGGTCGCGGCACAACACTTGAAGGCGCGTTTTACGCGCCGCCACGCCGCCCATCGCCATCACCGATCCCTTGGTGAATTCCTCCGTGAATTCGGAATTGATAAAACCTTCCACGGAAACTGAAAACAGTTAATTAACAATTAAAAACTGCCTGCATAATAGGACGGAATGAGGAACTGAATTACGAACGGACTCAAGAAGAGACGGAATGAGGATCGACGGTAATCAGAATATACTCACCATTTTTATCATTATGCTGGAGAACATCTTCAATGGCGACAGTATGGTATTCGATCGCCTCCTCCACCGACCTGTCTCGAAGAATCTTTATCCTGGAATTGGTTTGATAAACCAAATCCACAGGAACGTTTCCCAAACTGAATGTTTTATTGCGTTCTTGCGCGAAAACGCAATCAACAAGCACAACCTGTAGAAGGGTATACACATTTTTTAATGCAAGCAATTTAAGTACGAACCAATGCAATATCCAAAATACAGTTTACTAAAATTGACAAATGGTTTTTACGGTAAGCCAAACATTAATTGATAATATTATATATTACATTATTTGATAAAATTATTTGATACAATTTATATATTACATTATTTAGTTTTATTAACGGCCTCACGATGTCGATATCCTCTTTCCCCCACACCGTGATTTGAACCTTCCATGCATGATTTGTTAACACAAATCTGTATTGCATTTTCGGACCGGCTTTTTTTGTATTAACGATACACGGAACCGTATCGCTATCTACTATCCCGATTAATTCACTGTAACCAAATAGTAACCCTGTAATATATATATACAAATAGTTCCTGTAACCAAACATGACTTTGTTTTCAGGAATTCTAATTAATAAATGGATACAAAAACAATGTGAATTCAATGTGAAGATGTAGGAATTGGATTAAATTAAATAAAAAAGCCACTAATTAGAAGAAACTAAACTTCACAAACTTAATTTTGATTGCTTGTTATTTCAGTGCCATATTGCAAAACAAAAGAATGAAACACAAATTGAAACTTTATAGGTTAATTAAGCTGTCCTTTTATTTTACAATTACATTTTATTATTGCCAATTAAATTTCTGACAAATACTGATTTCTAATTAGCCACTATTTGTTTAAATGCATTTTATTTTCACATTGGGATTCTGAGAATTAAAATTGTCATGTCATACCGGTTGTGTATTTACTTACACAGATCCGTCGGTAGGCATCACCTGCTCGAAGAAATCGTCTTTGGAACAGAGGTCTTTATCAGAGGCCATTTCTGCACGTCGATCAGGGAAAATCTCGTTCTGAATGTGTTTGGATGGTCGCAGAGCTGACGTAGCACTTTCCAAATAGGGTTAATACGGCATCGTAGAAATTGATAGATGTCGCGCGTATTTCAAAACCGCGTTTGAATTTGAATTCAGAAAAAGTCCCTAGCACCGTTTACAGCGGACATTGAAACACCTGAAGCCAATCGAGTTTGACGTTTACTATAAGCTCCAATACTAGCGCTAACGCAAACTGACCAAAACAATCGTTTCCTGAAGAAAAAAATAAACTCTGCGCATGATTCGCGCTTTATGCACAGTTGACAGATTGATTAAAACGGCACAACCGTAGGAGGTATGTTTTGTATTCTATTGTTTTTTATTTTTAATATTTTTATGCATTTTTGTATTCTTCTTGTCAACTCTAAAAGCACAGACACAGATACTGAGGTCAAGAAGGACCTCAGTGGTTCTTAAAAGTTTTAATTTTGTGAGTGCTTAATTTGACTGACATAATATTCAGTAACTCATTGACAAAGATTAATTGTCGACTGTATTTCACCAAGTGAAAATTCATTTTTTGACATATTCAACAAGGTGACAATACTCTATATAAAATTCTACCATTTCCCAGTTTATTGTCTTAAAGATTATTATAATTACAATAGACTTGAGAACATTTTGTGTTTTTTGTCGTAAAATCGTCTATTCAGCGATAGTTGCGGCTATTTTAATTCCTCTAGATTTTTCCCCCAATATCATTTCATCTTTGCTGCTGTTAACTCCTTGCATTGTACGTCAAAGAAGGAATAAATTGCACTAGAATAAAGCTCACAATTGTGTACTAAGAATGGGGACTTTTTCGATCCCAGTATGCGCTTAGTGTTTTGACAAATATAGTCTTGGCTTCTAGGGTTATCTTATATTTCATTATTTACCAGGTCTACTTATTGACAGCCTAACTCAGCATTGTTTAAAGGCTGCAATATTTGTGCGAGGAGCCACAAGAAGCTTCATCGTTTGAGGAAACAGGACCAACACGTGAATGGTATATTCTTAATTGATCATATTAAGGTGATGTCGAAAGTCTGCTGTTACGGATTAGGGACTTTCCTTATAAAAAATTCAGTTGTTGATATTTTTTAAAATGCTGACCAGAGCGAGATTCTGTGATAATGGGAGAATACTTTCGGCCATATAATAATATTTTATATAAAACCGCTTGGAAAAATAGTGATTTCTACGCAATTTCCCACCTCGAAAACTAGGGATCACTATTCTTCTACAATTCTATAAGAAAAAAATTTTTTGAATGATCAAACTGTGTAGAAAAAAAGAACCAATCTCGCTCTGGTCCTGGAATGAATCCAAACAATCCCATTTAAACGTATTTTGAGAAATCTGTAATGTCGGTAATTTCGCTTTCGACACGACCTTAAGAACTTACTTTTCGATACTGCTTAGATAAGATAGAAAACTGTAATGTCAGTACTTCACGTTGGACTTCCTGTTAATGCCAAACCGAAAGCGTAATTATAGACGTTAGAGATATCTTGAATCTATCTCAAATCTATTGCGATATTTGATCATGTATATCATTATTAAAAAAAACTGATTATTATGTTTTGTTTCAGGTCGTATACCGGAACGCTTTGCTTAGTTCCGGCCGTTTCTCAAGTTTGGAGAAACAGCTATTCTTGAACGAATAGCAATTGTGAATTGATACAAAGTTGTAATCGATAAAACAGTGTTTATTGATATTGATACAAGTTATTATTGATACAGTGAGATAACAGATATACAACGAGATAACATATAAAAAGTGAAAAGTACAAGTGATATTGATATTAGATATAAAGAGATATTCAATAAAAAAGTAATTGTTACTGAAAGTGATAATTGAATAAACGTGTTTATTGATAAAAAAGTGCAATTGATAATTTGTTCAGGAATTAATAATGGGTCGAAGAAAAGTAGAGCGAACACCAGAGGAAGAAGAAGAATATCAACGCGAAAAACGTGCACGGAAGACTGAAGCTCAACGCAAATACCGCGAAAAAAAGAAGTTAAAAGCTGAATTGTTGAGTACAAATAATTCAGTTGGTAGTGATGGTACCGAGAATGGTTCGTTTCAAGTTCAAACGCAAAATCTGACACCTGCAAATGCTGCGGTGCCAGCCACAAGTGGTTATGCATCAAATTTTAGCCGCGTTGAACTCGTAATGTAATGGCTACAGACATACCTTCGACCAGTCATTTTGTTCCTTCGATAAACAGGACAAGCAGACCTGTCATAGTGTCAAACGTCCCAGCCCCAATTGTGATACGCCACATTTACTGCAATGCTGGACAGAGTACACGTGGCATTACCACTGCGACGTTAACTTACGCAGCGACATTGCCCAGATAGAACGACGAGCTGGTAAATGTACAACAAACGTCTCAAACATGCAACGAAACAACCGGGGCAGAAGCTTCATCCGGATTTGACAACGAAAGATGTTTGCCACGAACAGGAAGTTGCGCTAATATCATTAAATCGGCCAATTACCGGGCAAAAAAGAAGGGGTTCGAAGGCATAGACTACAACAACTTAACAGAACACTACATTGGGAAAATAGACGTGATTTGCAAACATTGCCGTGCAAAACACTTCCAAGCAGAAAAAGTTGCAAATAAAGGATATTCGTTTCGAGTGTGTTGCAGTCATGGGAAAGCAATTTTGGAACCCTTGCCAGACCTTCCGAATGAACTCCAAGAATTGTTCGCTGGAACTCACGAGAAGTCCGCACATTTCTTTGAAAGAATAAAAGGATACAACAACGCCTTTTCGTTTGCTTCATTCAACGCAAATTTGGTTAACTTTAATGCGCAAAGACGAGGACCGTACTGTTTCAAAATTCAAGGTCAAATATATTACCAGATGAACAGTGCGCTGTACCCCCAACCGAATGAGAAAGCAAGCTTTGGACAACTCTTCATCTTAGATGCAAACGAAGCAACCGCCTGTCGGTCCAATCAGAATTGCAACCTAAATGAAGAGTTGCCCTCTACATTGGACGACATTATGCGAAACAATAACGTGTTTGCACGTTCGTAGCAAATGATGCATGAGGAAGTACAAAATCAAGAAGAACGTACAAGATCACGAGTACCTGATTTGCAAATGGCATTTGTAAATAACAGAACAGGACTTGACCGTGGAAGGTACAATGTTCAGAGGACTAATGAAGTTGCCGCCGTCTTTTCTACTGACGCTGATGGTGACATTCCTGAACAATGGGTCACTATTCGTAACAGGCATGACAAGATAATGAAAAAACTGAGTTTTCTTGATGCAAAAGTGGAACCGTGGATTTACCCGTTGTTTCTTCCTCACAGCACGCCAGGTTATCAACCAGGTATGATGCCCAATGGGAACAAAGTGACCAGGGCAATGTATACCCAATATCGGATGGCTGTGCGAGATGAGAGAGAAGGAGACGATGAAAGCTGTTCCGTAATTTTAAAAGGAAGAAGATTGTTTCAACAATGGGCTGTTGATAGTTATGTGAAAGTGGAGAAAGAGCGACTTAATTGGGACAGGTACAATCAAAAGAAGTTAAGTGCGGAATCGTATCAAGGGTTGATAGACTACTTACAAACAGCCGCTGCGCATGCCGGTGCACAAGTTGGACGAATGGTGATTTTGCCATCCACATTCATAGGGTCACCTCGAAATATGATGCAACATTATCAAGATGCCATGGCGATTGTTCGAAAATATGGGAAACCTGACCTGTTCGTCACCATGACGTGCAATCCCAATTGGCGTGAGATAAGGGAGAATCTACTTTCTGGACAACAACCCTCTGACCGACCAGATATTTGCAGCCGAGTTTTCGAGATCAAGAAAAATTACCTGGTTGATGTCATTGTTCGACAAGATTTTTTTGGACCAGTGCAATCCTACGTTTACGTTGTTGAGTTCCAAAAACGGGGATTGCCACACGTTCATATGTTGGTCACTCTAAAACCAGGTCATAAAATCAACACTCCAGAGAAAGTTGATGAGTATGTGTGCGCCGAGATACCAGACCCGAATACTGACAAAGAACTGCACGAAATTGTCATGAAAAACATGATTCACGGACCATGTGGTGACTGGTGCATGGTTAACGGAAAGTGTTCCAAACATTTTCCTAAACCATTTCACCCGGAAACCACCATGGACGAGAATGGGTATCCGCAATATCGTCGCACCAATGATAGCGTTGTGTACGAAAAGAGGAACGATTTCCATGTCGATAATAGAAACGTTGTACCCTATTGCCCTGCGTTGTCTAAGACGTTTAATTGTCACCTAAATGTGGAGGTTGTTTCGAGCATCAAGTCGGTAAAGTATTTGTACAAGTACATCTACAAGGGCCATGATGCTGCATCGGTCGTTATCGGAGAAGCGTCGAATGACAGAGTGTTGGTTCATGACGAAATTCAAGATTTCGTTGAAGCCCGTTATGTGGGACCTGTGGAAGCATGTTGGAGAATTCTTGGCAAACATCTGCAAGCAAAAAGTCACCATATACAACGACTACCTGTGCATGTGCCCAACGAACAGAGCTTGACTGTGAATGAAGCCAATCTCAACGAAGAAGGTATAAGAGCGGTTTTGGGAAAAACGACAATGTTGCTGGAGTATTTCGCCCTAAATGAACGTGATCATGATGCGCGACAATACTCGTACATGGATATTCCACTGCACTATACGTATAAAAAAGTGCGTGTTGATGGAGCAGATGTCTATCGCTGGGAAAAACGTCAAAGTTTCTTCAATTGCGTTGGACGTATGTACTCAGTAAGCCCTACGCAGATTGAACTGTTCCATTTGCGAATATTGTTACTCCACGTGAAAGCTGCTACGTGTTACCAGGATTTGAGAACCGTTAATGGCGAAGTTCATCAAACGTTTGCCAGTGCTTGCTTGGCTTTGGGTCTTATCGAAGACGATGAAGAATGGAGACGAGCTATGAGAGAGGCTTCCACTTGGATGATGCCGCGAAGACTTCGCTTGCTGTTTGTTCGGATACTGATGCATTGTCAGCCAATACATCCGAAAGACCTGTGGGATGAATTCCAAACGGCCTTGTCAGAAGACTATATGAGACGATTCGGTCGAGATGCTGGCATGCGAAAAGCTTACTCGCAGATTGATAAACTGTTGCGTAAAGAAGGCTGGGATTTGTCAAGATTTCCTGAAATGGATCAAATCTCGGAAAATGTGGAAGACGAGCAGGAAGACGGAGATATAGAGGTAGACGAAACAGCAATTAATGCTTCGACCGGCCAGGAACAGTACACTAAATTGAATCCACAGCAAAAAGAGATTGTTGACTACGTGTTGCAGATATTCGACAGTCCTGACACAAACAAAGCAAAGTGTTTGTACGTCGATGGACCAGGTGGATCGGGAAAAACGTTCGTTTACACAACGCTGTGTCACTTGCTTGCATCACAAGCGAAAACGATAAGCACGATGGCCTTTACGGGTATTGCTGCAACTCTGCTTCCTAATGGAAAAACAGTTCACAAAACGTTAGGGTTACCGGTTTCGTTGTACCCAGATTCAACGTCGAGTATCAAAGCTCAGTCTAAGGAAGCGAACTTCTTGAAGTCTGTGGATCTTTTTATTTGGGATGAGGCACCCATGGCTCCTCGATACGCGCTAGAGATCATGGATTCCCTATTGAAAGACCTGATGCGAAATAATTTAACTTTTGGTGGTAAAGTTGTGATCTTGGGTGGTGATTTCAGACAACTGCTACCGATCAAACCAAGAGGGACGCGACAAGAAATCGTAAATCTGTCGATCAAGTTTAGTACACTGTGGCCACAGTTCAAAGTATTTTCACTAACTGAAAACATGCGTGCTTTGCCACATGAGCGGAAATTTGCCGATTACCTACTTGAACTCGGAAATGGAACGCTAAATGACTCTGCGGATATAGTTGAGATTCCATCTTCTTGCATAGCCCCTATTTCCGGCAACATCGCGAATGATATGTACGCATCCATGATTGAACACAAACAATTCAGAAAAGCAGCAAAGTGTGCCATTCTTTCTGCTCGGAACGCAGATGTTGGTCAGCTCAATAAGCAAGTTGTTGATTTACTCGACGAATCAACCGAGCGTGTTTACACCAGCGTCGATATAGTCGAAACATCGAGCGACAATCAGGACATCTCGGCTTCAATCTTGCGAGAGTACCTAAACACATTGAATCCACCATGTCTCCCAGTCCATGAACTTCGCTTACGCAAGTTTGCGATTGTCATGCTGATACGGAATTTGAGCATCAGTGAGGGTTTGTGCAATGGAACACGACTCATGATTTTGCACCTGGGCGACAACGTCGTAAAGTGCCAGATTTTGAACGGTGACAAGTCAGGGGAAATTGTTTTCTTGAATAGAATTACGTTGTACTGCGAGGATGTTTATCCATTCACCTCCAAAAGAAGACAATTTCCTGTAAAGATTGCTTTTGCCATGACGATAAACAAATCGCAAGGACAAACGTTCAATGAAATTGCAATCGTTTTGAGAAAAGATATTTTCAACCATGGTCAACTGTACGTTGCGTTTTCTCGCGTGAGATCGTGGGATTCGTTGAAAATCTACTTAGGAACCGACAAAACCCACAATAAAGTTAAGAACTATGTTTACAAAGAAATATTTGATTAAGCTTCAGTTCAAGTTGTATTGCATGCAAATGTTAATCCTCAAGTTTTAATATTATCGTTATTATATGTACAGTCATACACTCGAACGATGTTAAATGATCGGACGAATGCACGATTTTCTGAGTCGGAAAATTTATTTGATGTTTTATGATAATTATATAAAACGTAAAATACGATAAATGATAATAATTTTACAAATTAAATTTTAGGGTACGCATGTATTGCGTACTCCAAAATTTGCTTGTAAAATTACGTCAATTTTTTTTTCATCGGTCCTTTTCAGGACCATACGATGTGCAAAGTCCGATCGCGCAACCTCCTCGTGGTGCACATTGGGTAACGCCAATGCCGACGGCACTCAAAATATCATATTTGTTAGCCCTCGTAAGACACTTTTAAGGAGTATATTATTCGATTTAAAAAAGTCAATTAATCGAATCATTGATGATTCGTTGATGATGGTTCTTTCACGATCGTTATAAGGGCTACCGAAAATAGTATTTTGAATGTGTAAACATTGTAGTCTAATTTTTTTGTTTATGCAATTGTCTTAATTGTAGAAAATTATATTTTCTACAATTAAGACACGTTTTTTATGTTATATAAATTTCAATAGTTGTTTATTACAAATCACAAATCTCCACAAGGACGCGCGCGAAGCGCGCGTAGTCTTCTAGTAAAGAAAAAGTTTAAAGTTGATTTTATACGGAATAAAGTTGGCTGTTTGTAAAAATTGCATTGTTGCCCTTTTATTCTTTCTCTGATTGGTCGAGGCGCTTCGAACCATTTGAAAAGTGACTGCGATCGTCCGTCCGAAGTTGCCCGTGTTTTGATTCTGTCAAAACATTCCGACATGTCGTCGTCGAAGAGGTTCGGTGGCCTTGGTGGCGCGTGTCAAATAATCTACGTTTGCGTCGTCGCTTATGCGTTGTTTCGCGTCGGTTCGTTTATTCGAGCTCGATCGTTTTTCGCGTGGTGCTGTGGAAAACGCGCATCGGCTCGTTCAACGTAACCTCGTGTTTGTTTGACACGAATCATCGCAGTTTGGCATTCGTCGGCCTGTGCTTCTTCCTGGAGTAGAAATCCGTTTCGGTTTGTTCATTGGAAAAATCAATCATCAGATAAGTTTCAATTTTTCTGCTCGATATTGAATTGAATGTTTTATATTAAATGACGTGAATGCGTTACTTTGTGATTAATTAAATGTATTATCTTCTTTGTTACAGATTCCTGCACAGCTTGCCGTTGTCATTGTTGACAAAATGTTTTCGTTGCGTCAAAACAAGTTGATGCCGATCTTCCGTGAAAAATTCGTTCGTTGCAATCTCGAGTGTCATTAGAAAAAAGCGTAGTTTTAGTTTGTTCGGTTTGTTTGTATGAATGCGATTCGAAAGGTTTTATGCGCCATCGAATCATCTCGGTTCGCGATTATTTATTAAAAAATAATAAGTGTTATGACAAAATAAATAGTCATATTTGGGATCCCCGATAGAAGATGTATATTATACATATATTAGATGGACATTCATACATAAAATAGATCTATACATATAATATACGTATATTATATATATATTAGATGTATGTCAAACTGATGTTCTATCTGGGATGGCTCAGAAAATCTCGTAGTCATGAAATTAGCATTGTAGTAAATTGTACCCAGTTAAAAAATTCCATTAGGACTAGGTAGAACGGTTTCTAGAGGGTTTCTATCAGTAGTTTGTCACATTTTGTATAATTTGACATTTTGTGGATTTAACCCTTAATCCTGGATGTCGGTCTGTGGGACCGCTAATAAAAATGATTTTCGCTATAACTAATACCTTACCGATTGTGATTGTTATATAACCATTTATAAGTAAATAATTATGAAATGTTTGTTACACAATGATTTTTAATGTTCAAAACATATTTGATTATCACACCATGAAATTTCTCGATAAATTGTTGTTAAATATACTTAATGCGGCATAGCGGACTCAAAGTCTGACATTCTAGGGTTATGTGATTTTTTTAGGTTCCAAGGTTAAGGGTTAATATGTGATTTTTGAGCCCATAAGTAATTACAAAGACTTTCATTGGCGACTAACTAATTGTAATTCCAAGTTAAATTCATAAAAATGTTGTCCTAACGATTTCTAGGCGGTTTTTGTCAGTGTTACTATATGTAACTAAATCTAATGATTTCTGATGGAATTATTTAACTGGGTAATGAGCATAAAGTACTTCGAACTAATAATGAACTATTGAATATTTGGTTTTGTTTCAGATCACGATACAGTTTTATCAATTTAAAAACAGATGCACTGATTATTAAGATGGCTGATGATTAAGAATATCATTTGTAATTATGACTAAGAGACCACTTTCACATAGAATAGCATAATGAAAAGATTGCAGTTTACGAAAGGAATTAGAAGAATTTGAAAAACGTTTAACATTTTAACAATTGTAAAATGCAACTTTAATTAGTGAGGAATTATTACAAACTGAACAACTATTTATTTTTATTTTTGATGATATTTATTTGAAAATTAACGAACATTAAAATTATGGAACTTTATAGAAGTTACAATTCATATTTTTTCGAGACTATGATTTGATCAAGTCATTCGGTAGAACGACGGCGGCAAGAGTTCGCAGGAACAGAAATTTAAGTTATACGCATTGATTGTATCAATAAATGCGAGTTTTGTCTCGTCTATTTTTTCAACATCACTCATTTTATTCACATTCAATGTGAGCACACCGTTTTTTGAACGGTTTAAATTTCCAACTAGCTTTACATGTACTCCTTTGGTGAAAGATTCGTCGATGTCATCTGCACTAAGCTGAACAATTACTTGCAACTTATAATATCCATCGGTTACAGCAGCGGATAAAAAACTTGACATTTTTGTTTCAACTTTTCTAAAAGGAGTTTTAACGAAGGCCTCAATCTCTGAAATGAATACCAATAAATAAATAATTAATCGTATGGAATCATTGATAGGAAATATGTCATAGGAAATATATCATATTTAATGAAAAATACCTATTCTTTGCCCGTTGTATTGTTTCAAATCTGTAAATTCTTTTATTTGGGCTATTTCCCGAGTTTTCTGTTTAGTTTCATATATTCCTAAAATAGTAGCAGTAGTGCTTTTCTGAATGTGCAATTAAAATTTATTTTTCGTTCTTACGAAATAAGCATTTTTGGGTTTTTGGGTTTTATTTTTTCCAGATGGACGACCTGAGAAATGTTAAAATAATAAAATTATATTATTTTAAATTAATCTAGATTATTTATAAAATAGAAATTTTTGTAATTTAAATTATTGTGCGAAAGTATCCAGATGAGATAAAATTGTAACAATGTTATACTCAATATACAATATTCATTTAAGGTTTATTAAATTAAAATAATGATAATTTTTCATAATAACATTTCGCTTATCTTATTAAATGCTAAAATTGCTGAAAATGATATGTATAATGATACTATCCATGGAATGAAACTTTAAAGTAAAATATCTCGACTTCAATGCAGACGAACTGTTGAAAATTTGGTAAATTAAATATTAATATTCTAAGAACCCAACTTTAAAACTTTATACAATTTTTATTTCTTGCTTTCACATTCTTCATAAATTATGAACAACTATTGAAATGTTT
Organism: Ceratoteleas bidentatus; assembly: GCA_022817645.1. Taxonomy (NCBI): domain Eukaryota; kingdom Metazoa; phylum Arthropoda; class Insecta; order Hymenoptera; family Scelionidae; genus Ceratoteleas; species Ceratoteleas bidentatus. The sequence continues at coordinate 21,167 of JABFPB010001952.1, forward strand.
ATAACATTTGAAAAACGATTTCACAAACCTCAGTGCGAACAGAAAAATCAAAATTTACTATAAAACGTGGTCTCTTTTTATTTTTGTATTCAATTAATAGGAAATTCATATTTATTATATTAAGAAACAATCAAACTAATACTATCTGAAGCAATAATAAACCATCATTAAATTAATAAATATGGCACCCTAAATATACGGCCCTTTATAGGGGAACTATCTTAAATTTAACACATGTATTTTGTAGAAATATTGTTATGACTATTGTAGAAATAGATTTAGATTAGATTGAATCAGATATAATAAACGGTAATTAATACAAGTGAATGCAGTCACACCGACAGGAAATCCTGCAGCTGCAACGTTAAATTCATGAAAAACAGTATATTGTCATATGAAAAGTATTTACCAATCCACACCGATCAATCATTTTTGCAAATTTATCTGCAAACTCATTAAATCCTACTACTTGTATAGTATGGTCAAATCCATTATTCAACGTAAATTGAAATAATTTCCCCGTTCCATAATTCCGCAATTTGGATATCTTTTCAACATATCCGCACATTTCACTGAAAAACAATGTTTTAATCAGTCTTTGATTTTTTTGAACAATTTTTGTAGTTCTGCTAAAGGAGTTCTATTAACCCTTCACGTACCAATGGATATTTTTGAAAGTATAAAAATGAAGAATTAAAACTGTAGTATTCTTGGAGTTATGCTCAGTATTTGAAGAAAAGAAAGTTAGAAGATTAGTAAATATTCCTCATTTAATATGGCTAGGACTAAGAATTAATTCTTTCTTTCAAAAGATTTAAAGTAAAAAATTTTAAAAATATCAGACAGTTCTGATACGAGGGTCCGTACTGGAAATGGACTGGGGCCTTGAAGGGTTAACAATTGAAATTGTAATTCAAATATTAAAAAAAAATAATTCTTCATTAACCAAGATGGGAGTTTTTGGCAGTCTTTTGGGTCTTTGGGAGTTTTTGACGGTCTTTGGGAGGTTTTCGACGGACTTTAGGGTTTTTTTGGCTTTCTTTCGGGTCTTTTGGGGTCTTTAGAGGTTTTGGGTTTTTTGGCGTCTTTGGTGGTTTTTGACGGTTTTTGAGGGTTTTTGGCGACTTTGGGGATTTTTGGCGGACTTTAGGGGTTTTTGGCGTCTTTGGGGATTTTTGGCGGACTTTAGGGATTTTTGGCGGACTT
>JABFPB010001953.1:0-22374 GCA_022817645.1 Ceratoteleas bidentatus
CTAACCAAACCGGAAGTTCGTAAGTCTTTTCGCTATCCCATAAAAAAATGTCAAAGTTTGCCTATTTTTCAGCCAAATCCAAGGGAACCTCCCCTTAACTAAGTTCGCACACTATTCTCAGAGTCCCAATACCCAGTGAACCAAAAACTCGACTGTCCTGAAACTGGGCAATAATTGGGCAACAAACCAATAATTGGACCATCAGACTCTAGGCAATTATTGGTAAATTCTGGGACAATGTAGTTCACCGGGTAGTTTTCCCCCTGAAATTTGTCGCCGAAGGTTGCCTAATCTAATGTCATTCTTCCTTCCATTTCCAGCACTACACCAGAACATTCCCGCCAAGTTTCCGAGGAACCCATGGAGCAGGACGAGGCAAAGTGAGAAGTTGCCGTCGCGACTCGGGCTGTAGACTTGGACCTCGCGGTTCATTCTGGCTCGCCAGGGTGCGCTGCTTCGCGCGCCCCGTCGGTCCCCGGTAATATCCGTTGGTGCTGTGCCATCGTTGGCGTTCGCCAAGCTTTCGTCCACGTCTCCGTTCGGACCCTCGCGTCGAGTCGGGTGGGTCACCGCTGGTCCGCGACGGCTCGTCGGGGCACATTTGTCTAGTCGAAATAGCTTTGCGGGTGGTCGCCGGCGTCTTTTCTACGAGTGTCTTACACGAACGGACAACGAATGCAACTTTTCGAGAGACCTGACTTTTGCTGCGACCTGCGTGTGTATCCTTGGGGTTGGGTTGCAATTTTTGTAGATGTCTTCTGGACCAAAACGACCCTCTTCTGTCGAGACCTGTTCTTTGGTCGAATCGACGCGCATCGGGATAGCTTAGACTTGATTAAGGATTTTGGGCTTATTACTTGGGTCGAATGTTTTCCTGGACGAGTTTGAGGGAGATCAGAAAAGCGTATTAGGCCAGTTGTATTCCTGTTGAAAAATAAAGAAAAGACAATGTGGACAAAAGCATAGAGACGTTTAGATACTGGAAAGAGAAGCTCTATCTAAGTCTTTCTATGGTTTTTGTCCGAAAGTTACCATAGGTATTTTCCAGCGGGGAAGGTCATTTCTTGTTGGAAATGGCAGTTAGAAACGGATGTTCGAGACCTATGCGTATTCAGGTGGTTATCGCCTCACTGATGTACAGAAAGACTCAGATGAAATATATGTTACAGCATTTTATAAATTTATTTATAAAGTTGAATATGTATAACTCGTTTGTTAATATAATTTGATATTATAGTAACATAAATAAATTTGTATTATTAATGAAACATTCGACGCCTTATATTTGTTTCTATTTCACATCCACCCAGTTGTATTCGTTTCTAGAGGTCATTTCTAGAGTCGCTTGGGATTGTTGATCGTCGACGATTGGCTGCGTTTCCACCCAACCCTGAGGCAGGGATAACGAATTAAAGCCGAAAAAAAATTGTAACGAATTCACGTACGACAATAGAGTTGTAAATGTCGCCGGTGCTGGCCGCCGGCGCAGCTGCCTCCGTTTTTCTCGGCGCTTTGACCAGTGACGTTAATATTGTTTCTCTTTTGTATATGCGTGTATAGATATACATATATAGTGGTAGACCATTATTTGAACGTATTTATATTCGTATACACTGCGGGTCGAAACATTGGGCCAGTGGGTGGCTGTAATCTGGAGACATTTCGGGGATATAATGTCTGCATCGACAGCAAGAAACTTGTGGTTTAAACGATCCGTTTTACGATGTAAGGTGAATGGTTTCAACTTTTCAAAAATCGAACTGCGAGTAACATATGAAACTATCATGTGTGACTTTCAAAGTAGTCAGATCTACTTTAGGCAGGAAATATGTAGGAAAGTCCTGAAATTGAATTGCAAAATACTTTGAAGCCAACCAATAGAGCATTGCCCACATTTTGGAAATATGGTGTATACAAAAGGGATAGACTTCATTTGACATTGGAACGTGGAGAGTCTTGTTAACTGCTGTCTTGTACAAATCTTGGAATCTGACACCTGAGGTTGTGAGGATAATTGATGGAACCATTCATCCGATAGAAATGTATTCGTCAGTTAAGTTTACAATCTCGAAAAGTCTATCGTAATTGACGTTCTTAACAGCCAATCCCGAACCATTTCTGTGCCAGGCTGACAACCTTACAGCATCCTGGATCAGTGTTGCCAGAAAACGAAAAAAGCCGCCCATTCGAATACCATAAATATTGTCAGTTCTCGATTTTCTGGCAACACTTTTTCTGTCCAAGAGATGAACGACCTTAAGATTTCTCAGTCAATTTTGCCGGGCATTTGTTATCTACGAAGACCATTTCAATGGTTTCCATATAGCATTAGATGTATTCGAGAAGGAACCATATCGATCCACATATAATTACTGGTCATAATAAATTGATTAAAAGATCCAATCGGACTATAGGTTTCTTTGAATGATTTCAGTAAGATTGAATCAGAATTAATGGATTTCCTTAAGGAGCGATGGTTTCTTCATGAATACATTTCGACATTTAACTCGTACAAGCGATATGAAAAAAGGAAAAGTATTTTTTTAAACCGGCGAGTCTGAGGCAGATGTCGCCACCGCCGTCCCGAACCCAAGTCGCAGACCCTGGCGCCACCTATGCTCGATCGACTCCACGTTTACGGCTGCCACGTCCAATCACTATTCCCGATACGAATCCGAACGCTTTGATCGAAACTCGTGATACTTTGTAAGCGCACAAGTCTACCAACGATTTCACTGTTGCAATCGACTCTTGCGTTTTGAATTGCATCGACGCTCGCGTTTGTTCAATTGGTTGAGTTTCTCCCCCGCAAAACAAAAGTCCGATAAAAGGAGCGAGACGCTTCGATCAGCGCTTGAAACAAAGGCTGGTGCGATTTAGTGATATTTTGTAAAAGAATTTCTTACGTAATAGTCGATCGGAGGACGAGGGAACTTTTGAAAATCGGCAACAGCAGCGTCAGGCAGAGGCGGAACGGGTGAAGAAACGAAGAGGAAGAAGAGGAGAAAAATACAGCATTTATTTTTGTGTCATGCATTTTAAGGAAATTGACGGATATGTGGATGTATGGTATATATATTAGACGGATAATATATATATTATACAGATGAAGAATTGAAATATAAATTTTGACAACAAAGGATATAATTATATATTATACGAACGAATTATATATAATTATGATTATATATATTATATATATATGTAAATGAAATAACGATATATATTGCAAGCGCGTGAATCTCAGTGTCAGTGTGTGCATGTATGTAAGTGCGTGTACAGACGTATTTTGCGAGGTGACAGCAAACACTGTTAGTGTTGTAAAAACTAAGTTCCAAAAAAGTCGAAAAACAAGAAAAAAATGCATAAAACGTGACGAGAAAAAGCGGAAAAAAAGACAAATTCTAGAACGATGTTGTCGAAACGTGCAGCCCAGCCTATTGTTCTTGTCTACCCGACGAACGCAACTATCTTTCGAGTTTTATCCGTCGAAAAATCCGGAACAACGTGACTTGTCATCGGGTTACTTTTCTTTAGCATAGGTCGTTGATTCCCTGCCGGATTACTTTTCATGATAAATCGTCAAGCTTATTGTCAGAATATCATCAAAACACTGAACCGAAATTTTTGGTTTAGTGGTTTTTAAACACAGAAAATATATTGACAATACATCGGCACATTATATTTTCAGTACATTGTTTACATAATTTCCAAATATTTTCAATACATTTCCAATATATTTCCAATTTTTGGAAAATTGATGTATTTTAAATTCTTTCTGAAGAATTCAAATTTTTAATTTTTCAGAAAGAATTCATTTTAGTTCAGTTCCATTATTACTCTTTTTTACTATTTGGATGTATTTTTAACATATCCAAAAGTGAATTATTATCTATTCTTTTCAATTCCATTTTTTATTCAAACCAGTTTAAAGGAATTCCAGCCAATCCAATGTCTCCCGAATTTGGCTAAAAATCCAATTCTTCTATTCATTTCAATCAAACATTTTTTGAAGGGTTTAAGTTATCCGAATATCTCCCGATTATCATGTTTATAATTCTTCCAAACTTTCATTTAACATTTACGAAATGTTCGTTGCAACAGAGTTTCGACGAAATCTTTGACGATTTATCATCAAATTCATTCAAAAGGGTCAAGTCGGTTCTTGGATGAAACCTTTTGTATAGACAGCGAAAGGATGACCTGTTTGCGGTGTCATAGTGATTCGTATAGACGTAGTTGTATTTAAACTATTTATGGTGTAAGAACAAACTAGGATACGCGCGCGTCGTCAGAATAGTCATGACGCAAGCCATGACACAGAGGGTCGTCGGTGGCGGTTCGCCGGTTGTCAGTGGCCTACGCGGATTACGTATATATCTATATTGTGTATGTATATATAGTGCATACCCGTGTATGTATATATATACAATATATAAATACATATATTTTTTCATCTTTCGTTTGTCTTGTTTGTACCTTTCAATCATGTTTCACTCATACTGGAAAGCTTTAAGCGGACGTGCAAATATTTTCTGAACTAAATAAGAAAAAGGGGAACAAACGTAAACGACCGAAATGCGCGGCCGGAAATGTCGATGTGGAATTTGCGAGGCGGAAAGTAATCGACTGTAATCGCGCTCGCAATCAATCCAGTTTTGCGGAAACGATATCGGGTCGGTTCGCGGATCATTTGTTACAGTTCGACTCCGTTTCCGCGACACAATTGTCCGTTCGTTCAATTAGTCCGCTGACGATGGTTCAGTTTTCGTAATACGCGGTACATTTTACATCGACGTATCTCCCCGTGACAAAGGGAAATGAACACTCGTGACATTCCGATATTAATCGTAGGGAGCTGTAACACGGAGGACGGGGAAGTTCGATCCTTCGATGCCTTGTGAATTGTTGAGACATGGAAATTGCGATTATTGTTGTATAGTTTTATAATAATCGGTTCGTATATTTTTTGTAAGCTCTTTTTTATTCGACGAAGTCTTGTTGAGATTGTTTCTCGTTTTTTGACCCTGATCGTCCCATGTTCTATCCCCCCCCCCATGACCTACGTTTTTTGCTATTTATTATTGTGCAATGTTGAGATTTCGTGTTGAGAAACGTGCGTTGCATCCAGTGATCGAATTTCTGTCGACGGTTTAAAACGATAATGCGAGATAAGTGATACAAGCCCATATGTGATTATGTAAACGTGCACGAAACAATGTCTGTATTACATGCCGTTATTATAACAGTCATACATTTTTTATGTATATAAGTGTATCTCTTAAATTAATTTTAAATAAAAACTATAGTCATTGTGTTAAGTGTGTTTGTTTGTCACACCTTCTATTCCAATTCAGTTTTAACGGAGTATACTGGTTATGAATCAATTTCCATAGTAAAAAGAGAAATATATTCCCAATATATTCACGATGTATTCCCAAAATATTCGCGATTTATTTAAATATATTATTTAAATATATTTAAATATATTAAATATATTACCAATATATTCAGCAATTATATAAATATTCCTAATATATTGCAAAAATTGGTAATATATTCTGAATAAAAAATATTCTGGGAATATATGTTACCTATATGGCCAATGTAACATAGTATAGGAATTCTCGAACTGAATTTTCAGGCTTTCAGGATTGCACGCCAAAGATTTTTAGGTACAATATATTTTGATGCAATTATACATCCTCTACTTCACGAAATTGTTATACACTGTTCAATTAATTTTACCACTTTTATCTCGGACGGAAATGATATTTTTATATCAATTTATATTAATCAACCAACGTGCATCCTTGAGCAGAAGTTAATTATCGTTTATCTCTCTATTATCATATGTCAGTTTTAATTATTCAAAGTATTTCTTGTTAGCAATCCTACTTATGGATGCACTGTATAAAAAATAGCTCAAGCTTTCAGAGAGTTTACTTCTTTTTGCTTAGTTAGTCTGTAAATAGTGCCTCGATTTGACTATTTTTAATATAAAATGCATAAGGTAGTGCAAACTTGTTCATTCATGATAAAAAGATTCTCTTTTTATCAGATTGTACCACTTATATTTATTTTTATACCAAAAATATATTTCGTAAAAGCTGCTCTACCCATCGTATTGTGGCATGGCATAGGTAAGTGTGCATTTTTATTTAAATTTAAGGGTGTTCTATGTGAAGGTACAAGTTTCTTTTAAAACCTTGTTTAATGTTAATGTTAATTTTAATTAGTTAACAAGTTATAACTTAAGATTTGTTCAATTGTGTTTTTTCTTCATGAACGTGAAATAATAATAATTTGTTTAAACTTAGCCTGCGATTATGTTAGATTTCTTCATAAAAATTAAATTTTGTGCCATAATAAAATGTTTTCATATTTTTAGAATTTTTTCACTCTTTATCATTCATATATTTTCAATACTACACGGTAAATCCTTCTCATCTTTCCTTCTACTAATGATCTACATCAGAAACTAGTAGTTTCTTTTTTCACCAAAAATCTTAATTCAAAACTTTGACTTTTCAATAATTAATGTCTCAAGAACTAGACGATAAAAAGTCGTTGAAATGTTGGCAAACAAAAGTAGTCAACCTGTACTTTTATATACATTTTTTTCATAAAAATTTTACATAAAAATTTCTTCAAAGCTTAATCTCTATTTTACCATTCTGTTTGGACATCCTTAAAGAAATCCTATTCATTCTAAGTCCGGAAATTAACTCCAACTTTCATCAGCTCTTCTTATTTGACATTTTAGGCTACACTTGTTGCGATCCAAATGATTTAGGACCTTTAATAAACGCATTACAAAACCATATACCAGGAACGTATGTTTTCTCCATCCAGTTAGGCAGAAATGAGCTTGATGTCAGAAGATATTTACTGAAATTTCTAAATTATGTTTCTAAAAATGAAACTTTCATTTTTAGAAACATAATTTATACTTTTTACGCAGGACATGCAAACCTCTTACTTTGTCGACGTTAATACCCAAATTAATGACACCTGTAAGATGCTACGCGACAATGTGGCATTATCGAATGGTTATAACGCCGTTGGTTTCGGTCAAGGAGGGTTACTTCTGTGAGTAATACTGTCAATTTCGAAAATTCGCATTCTTTTCAAACATTTTTATTTTCACTACTTTAGACGCGCAGTGGCACAAAGATGTCCTAAACCACAGATGGTTAGATTGATAACATTTGGATCACCTCATCAGGGCACTTACAACTTCTCCTATTGTCCCAATTTACCATTCAGTTGCGACTTCTTTAGGCTGATGCTTTTTGAACACAAATATGACAAGTAAATTTTTTATTTATAAAATACGATATAATAAACGCCATATTGAGATTATTGTTTATTTGTGATAGTTAATTTTGTGATTTTGCAGAGTTCTACAAGAAAGCTTCGCTTTAGCAGATTATTGGCATGATCCTTTTCAGGAAGAACTGTATAGAAGGCAAAACATTTTCTTGGCAGATATTAATAACGAACGTTACGTCAACATGGTATACTGAGATAATTTTATCTGGCACGTGGATTCTTAGAAGCGATTGCAATTATGATCTTTGTTTATTATAGAATTATAAATACAATTTGATGAGGTTGCAAAAGTTGGTTCTTATACAGTATGCTAGCGGTTCGACGAACGTGCCAAGGGAGACAGAATGGTTTGGGTTTTATAAACCTAATCAAGCCACTGAAATTATTCATCTTCAAAATTCACGCCTTTATATCGAGGTAAGTACACCCTAATGGCACACTTTTTCACGCGAATATTTCTCCGGAGATTCTCCGGAGAAGATCTAGATATCTACCAAAAATCTCCCTTTAATCTCATCTCCTGATTATCTACGAAGAATCTATGTAGATGAACGTAGATTTAAGGGGTTGTGTCGTTAAATTTTCAAATTTTTTTCAAAATTTTCAAATTTTTCAAGATTTTCAAAAATTTCAAGATTTAAAAAATTTTTTTAATTTTTCCAAATTATTTGATTTCTTGAAGATTTATAATAATCCTAATAATACAAAAATCATTTATATTTACAAAATGCTTTGAAGTATTTAATGTAAGTTTTAGAAGATATAAGTTTTAGATATTAGAATTTTAGATTTAGATTTTAGGATAGAAGTGTTAGAAGAATTTTATGTCGTTAAAGAAAGGTAATACTTTTTCCACAAGTGGAAAACTAGGCTCCTATTATAATTTAAATTTATTTTAATTGTATGTGAGGGAAGAAGTTGATTTATATTATATATTTTTTGCATTTCTGTAGGATCGATTGGGACTAAGAAGAATGGTTGATAATAATCAAGTAGACTTCATTTTGGCTCCTCAATACTACCCTAATTTAACAAAAGAATGGTTGTATGAGAATATAATTAATAAATATTTATCATAATAATGGTAATACAAAGATATGTAATTAGATTAGAAAATATACAACACTAAATCATATTAAGGTAACGTCTAAAGCATAATTACCGACATTACAGATTTTGCAAAATACTTCTAAATGAAAAGATGGAAATTGGTTTAACGGCCAGAGCGAGATTTTCGTACTTTTTTACACACTTACATAACGAAATTAACTTTCTTCGTATTTAATTGTAAAAGAATAGTGATTTCTAATATTCGAGGTGGGAAACTTCGTAGAACTCACCCTTTCCTTCAAAGAATTGTCAAAAAGTTTATTTTATAGCTGAGAGCCTTCTCTCATAAACACAGAATCCCGCTCTGGTCAATTTATTGAAAAATATGTAGACATACTTTTTTTAAAGCAAAGTCCCTAATTTCGTTGCAGCAGACTTTTGACTTGGCCTTAATAAACTGTATTAATTACTATTTGATCCTACTTCTGACCTTGTTATTTTCAAATGTTTAACAAATGTTACTATAAACGAAAAATAAATAAATAAAAATAAAATTGCTGCTTTTTCTAAATAATACCCTCCCAAATGTAAAATTTTAGTTGGTTAAAAAGCATTCGATGAAAGATTTGTGAATTCGTTGTATATAAAACAGCTGTATATTAACTGCAATTTAAAGAAGGACCAGTAAAAAAACTTGTTTAAGTTTTCAATCATTTTATTTTTCAATGTCATTGCAATCGAATTATTAATTCTGCCATAATTTCAACACTTTATCCTTACCTCCAGAAGCAACTCGAATACTGTCGGGTGCCCAATCAACTGCATATACTTCATCAGCATGCCCTGGTAAATCTTGCAGGAATTTGAATGTTTTCATGTTCCAGACTGAAAATTTACAGAATTGTGTAAATATATTATAACGCGATTCTTTAAATGTTTTAGTAATTTAGTTTATTTTCTGTGATCTAATTCTGTTGAATTGCTAGCGAAGTATTGTCATAATTTTTACTACAGAGACCGATAATGGCTTCGGTCTTTATCACAAGAATGATACAAGTTATACACAAGTTTTCAACTTGAATAAACTGTTTGAAATAAATCGAAAGATACCGATAATCTGAAGAGATTGAATAGTTTTGTTTTTATACAGTTTGCACTTTGCACAAAAAGTACTAAAATTATAAAACATTGTAATAAAATGTGTAATATATAATATATAATAATTATAATAATTATTATAAATAAAAATAAATTAAAGAATATACCTTTCAATGTGGAATCAGCACTGCCACTGACAAGCAATCGAGAATCTGGACTCCATGCGATCGAGTAAACTGCTTGTACATGACCTCTCAACGAAGCAAAATACTTTCCTGTACTAGCATCCCAAATTTTGATCGATTTGTCAAAGGAAGCAGAAGCAATGTAAAGTCCGTTTGGCGAAAATTTAACATCGTTGACTAACTGCTGGTGTCCTGTCATTCGAGCTATACAAATCACGTTCAAGTTGCAGATTAGAGATTGCCAAACAAAATTACTTGGAATTAATTAATCAAGTTTAATGTTCATATTTGTAAGTCAGTTTGAAAATGGTAGCCGTTGAAAATTAGGATTCATTCATAATTAGTGTAGTAAAAGACATACCAACTGGTTTCGTGTCCTTTTCCGGGTTCCATAAAAATAACGTAAAATCGTCACTGCCTGAGACCAATTTTTCGTTACCGATTGCATCATACTGAGCTTTTGCTCGTTCCACAAGGTCCTTTGGATCCGTGGCTTTCGGCATGAGTTTATAATAACCGGTTCGCAGAACATAGTCTACATTAAGAGCCAATGTGTTTACCCAATGCGCGTGTCCTTGTAATGTTCTACACAATACTCCCTGAAACATAATATTTAATCAATTTTCTTAGTTTATTTTACGTCTCTATCTTTTTTTATATTGTAATAATTTTTTACAACAGTTTTTGACAGGCTATGAAGTTTTCGACTTTTTTCTACGTCACCTTCAGAAACAAAGTATCTGAATAAACAAGATGGAACTGATTTAATGTAATTTTTACTTTTATTTTTAATGTTTGTTGTTGATTTGTTAATTTGTTAATTTCTTACATCAGAAGCTCTCCAAACTTTAATGGTTCTATCTTGTGATGCTGAATATATCAATCCTCGACCACCCCACTTGATACAAGTGACACTTTTGGTGTGTCCGGATAACACTTTCACTGTTTGACAAAGTGTGGTATCCCATATTCTAATATCGCAATCTTTACTGGCACTCGCTAAAAGACGACACTCCGGATTTTGGTGATATGGCTCCCAGGCTAAAGATGTGACGAATTGTTTGTGTCCAATCAACGATTTACCTGAAAACACGTATTTTATTTAAGAAATGTTAGTCTAAGTTACAGAAGGTGGCGCTGAGCGGAAAAAACGTGGAAATTGGAGAAAGTTAGGAATGTTAAATTTTTGGAAATGTCAAGGAAAATTTTTGGAAATCAGGAATTTTTGCTAATTTTTGATTTTCAGTTTTTGATTTAAGAGGATAATTTACATTAAGAACCAAAATGTGGATCAATAAAAATTAATTAATTAAATTAATTAAAAGTTTCTTATATTAAAGTTTTTGTATGTTATTCACCAATTTGTTTCCCCGTATCTGGATCCCATAGTATGACTGTTCCATTTTTACAAGCCGACGCCAATTTCTGTCCATTTGGCGACCAAGATATACAAAGCACCCAGTGCTTGTGACCTTGGCAAGTATAATGTGGAGTTTGGGTATGAATGTCCCAAAACCTCACCGTCGTATCGCCTGAACCACTTGCTAATCGTTCTCCAGAAGGAGAGAATTGGACTGAGATTACAGCTTCTTTATGTCCTGGAAAAAATATATTTGTAAAATATTTTTTACATACCAAAGGAATAATTTTTCTGAATTTGTATCATTAAATGTTTTTTCATCTTTTAAATCTAAACTTATGTGATTTATACAAAATTCAAAATTTACCTTCCAAAGAAGCAGTGCACCTTGTAACAGCTCTGACTTTGAAAACTGTTTGTGGCTGATAAATAATGTCAATAACGTTTTCACTAACATTGAAGTCATTATCAAAACTACTCTCTAAGCTTTTAACAACTTCTTTTCCATTCACATAAAATGCCAAAGGAATTGGATCAGGCTCATTCAGCAGATTATTTACAATTGACTGCAGAGCCTTGACATCAATATTAATTGGCAGATCTAGTAATCCACCAGGTAGTTCCTCGCCTTTATCTGACACAAATCGAGAAAGGCACGTTTGTGCTGCTGTGTCTATGTCCATGGTTAAAAATCTAAAATAATGAAAATATATATATTTAATTTGCCGGTTTTTAAGCAATTTTTCGTTCTGTTAAAATATTGTTTAGAATATTTTTAGAATAATTTCACTTTTTACAAATAATGCACGTTAGTAATCAGTGTTTACTTTTAAAATAAAATTACAAAATATGATTTCATTCAGATAAATAACAGATTCACCAAATATGATGGATGTAATAATGTGTCAATTGTGAATAGTATTAAATAATGACATTATTCAATTTAGGACCAAAAAGTAACAGACGGCATGCTTATACAAAACCTGTATTTTTGAGGTTAAACAAAATAAACACAAAAAATAATTTTGACATGTTCAAATAATATGAAATGTACTTACTAATGATACTAAAATATCGATGAATGAATTGAATATTACACGTTTAAAAATCAATATTCAAAACAGTGTTTGTGCGAGCTACGTTCGCTAAGTTTGACATGTGAGCTGAAGCCATGTGGATTTGAAACAGGGTTTGCCGATCTTATCGAAACTCGATTAATCGAAATGAAAGTACATGAAAATAACTGTTTATTCGGCGGTTTAGATAACGAAGTATTTTTTAATTATGCCATATATTTTGCTCCAATTATTCCATTTTATTAAAAAATAATCAAAACATTTTACGATTGTGAAATTGTTAACTTCTCTGTTTCTTTCTAACACACGCATCAAAGGGTGACAACAATATGAAAAATCGTTAAATTTTATTGACTTCATCTACAAATATTGTCATTTTAAAGAAATTAATTGATTTGTACACATTAATTGATCCTTGTAGAAATAAATACTCCGAAAATCTCTGAAAAACTCTGACAATTATTCTGAAAAACTCTTAAATAATCTGAAAAACTCTGACAATTACTTACGTGCCCTTGTATTTATTTCAACAAGGACACTTAATCATCTAACATATAATTTTTCCACATCAGCAAAATTAGGTAAATAAACTTTAAATTTATCTATTTTTGTAAAGACAAAAAATAATATACTTTAATTCAATGACAGGCGATCTTTCTGTATTTAACATCGATCCCTGATATTGGTGTCTTTTTCTAACATATGCGTTAGAAAGAAACGTGGAACATCTTCGCAGTCTTGTAACACTGCCTTAAAGCGTTTTCAAGTGGCAGTAAACACAACAAAAGCATACAAAACATCAGGGTAACTCAGAGCGTCATTCAAAGTGAAACATCGCTGAAAAGATGATTTATTTTTCGCGATTGCTCATTTCGGCTTAGAGTGCAAAACATGTCGCAGAACAATACTGAAGGTGTCGTTCTTATTGACGTGAGTACATTGTCGAGTATAATTTCGTTTTGGCATCCATCGCAAGTAACCTAACAGTGAAATGTCAAATTGCAAACCTATCATAATAAAGGCTCTGCTCTTTATGTTTTGATCGATAACTTTTCAGCTGACAGAGGATGAGCAGAATGCGCACCGGAAAGCCAGCGAAGTCGAGATTTTGGAGGATTACAGCAAACCAGTCTCCCAAACTGGCACGATACCGAAACAGCTTCGATTTGAAAAATCAGAGATGAAAGTGGAACATCCAAATTCGGGTCTGACAGAGAGGGATAAACACCAGTCCAATAAATCATCAGAAAATACATCTACTAAGGAGTTTTTGCAGAAAGAGAACATGTGTAATGTAAGTGTCCAAGGATTTCTGGGCAATGCTGTGTTTTTACATTATTAGGTGGTGGTGTTTATTTTGAGTAATTTTCCAAAATTTGAAGAAACTAAGGGAAATGATATGTAAATACTTTTAATGATTATTCTCCACACAGATATGAAAATATTGGAGTTTAAGTAAGATGAAGTTTCATTGTAGTCATATTTATTAATGTGTAAGCATTTATTTCAGATGGCATTATTGATTGAATCTGGATTTAAAAAAATTCTGTAGTAAACAAAGATTGAAAGTAGTTTAAGGTGGTTTCCCAATCAGTAAACACATTAGCCCTTATTTGTGAACATTACACTGAAAATATTTTAATATTTAAACATTTAACTTAACATTTTTGCAAAGTTGCAAAAATAGTTAAAATACAGTTACATAATACAACAAATTTTTTGACTGTTTGTAACTGTTATCTCTAAGTTCAACTTTTTTTACCTAATTTTGGCCTAAAATGAAGGAGAATCAATGTCAAAGTGATACTGATTTGGTTTTATGGTCAGGATATCAATTTTATGAAATGTTAGACTTTATTTTTTACGTTTTATGCTACGGTAGCTCTGGATGATCGCTAAAAGAAAATGCCTTTTTCTCAAGGTATTTCTTTGCAAAAATATTTTTTGTGATTTTTCCTCAGTGTTTTGATAAAAATTACTTTTATAAATTTTTCTTTTTCTTGCAAAACAGAAAGTCGTCTTCCAATCTAAATATACTTTCGGAAGAAATGAATTGCTTTCGACAATGGTTATTGATGTAAATCATCTGTTTATTATAGGGATAGAATATGTGGCTCACTAAATTGAACATTATACTGATGCTTTTTTATTCTTCCAAAAGTATACTGAGATTGGGAAACGATAGTGCTATTTCCAGAAAAAAGGAAAATCGAATAAAAGCAATTTGTATCGAAAAATTGAAGAAAAATCACAAAAATTAGTATACTACACCACTAGATGACAAAAAATACTTAATTAACCAGAAAATCAGGTAATCAAATGACTGGAAAGTTACTGTATTACACTTAATTATTATAATTAATATTTTAATCATAAAAGTAGATGTTAAAACTTAGGGAAATGATATAATCGATGAAAACAAAAGGAATCAATATTTTTATTTGTTATTTATTAATTATGTAACATTTTCAGACAATATATGCATTTAATTTATTAGTCATACTAATATATTAGGAAACTTAATTTTCGTTTAAACTGCAATTTAAAACCGTGTTTCCAAATGTATTTTCTCAGAAGCTTCATTGCCATAAAGTTGATTCTCTCTGAAACAATATATTAATTTTTCGATTGCAAGTGTGAACAATTTTAATTTATGACAGATTATAGTATTTAGTTTTTCAACATCATTTTTATAGTAATATTTTCTTTACTTTTTGTACTTCTACATTACCATTTTATTATTATTATTATTACATTTTAAATGGTAACTTGACAAATCATATTTTTCAGCAAATAACAGACATCGAGGCAGATAAAAGGGAAGATAAGGGAAGATCGCAAGATACTTCCTGTGATCTTGCTTCAGTTGCATTTGACAAATACTCATCTGATTTTGAAAGTAAGTACTAATTACATGTTTAAAAATCACAATTTTTAACATTAATATACTGCCAACAATATTTTAAAATAACAACATCTTCACAATCACTATTCATCACAACGGTCTCGTAAAAAATTGTAAAGAATATAAAACTTTACCCTTCAGTTCACACTCTCTAAATTTGAAAAAGTGAATATTCATTTTTCTGAATATTCACTTTGTGAAAAAGTTGCATATTCTCTTTGTGAAAAAGTTAACTTGAGTAAATTATGAAAATATCTTCTCATTCAAAATGTGATTAAGTTCACTTTTTCAGAATTTACCAAAAAGTGAGTGTGAAAATTTTATTTGTATTATTTTGTATTATTTTTTTGTCCTGTAAATAATGTAACATTTTTTTACCAATTTTTGTTATTTACAGACGCAACTGATCAAGACATCGGCAACATCCTCGAAGAAATGAGCAAAATCGCCGGCACTCTGAGTCCCAGTTCCGTGATCGACGACGTCGACAAAATCACGCAATCCAATAAAATGCTGATCGACATGGAGCGCTCCGTCGAAGAGCTCCTCGACGAGGCCGAGAAACTCGTCCAGAAAAATAGCTCAAGCCTCTCCAGAAACGTGCTCGAGTCCACCGTCTTGATCGCCGACGACGTCGAGAGTTCGCTCGCTGCGATCAAGAGGGTCAACGACCTGGAAGCCAACATCTTCCAGCTGATCGAACAGGAGGTTCACAAAGAGTCGGAAAAACTGCGAAACAGTCCCCGAACCGAGAAGCGCCGGGCTTCCATCGAGAACGTCTACGAAAACCTCCCGAACGTCCTCGCGCCGTCTTCCCTGCAAAAGCAGAAGAAGAAGTTCGACGACCAGAAGATAGACGTCTCGAGCAACTCGGATCTGGACGACCCGATCGAGCGCCACTCGAAATGCGAGGATCCCGCGGAATTCGAGGCCAAGGACAGCCTGCGTAAGGAGATCACGGACGTCGACGAAACCTTCTTCCACGACTTCCTCAAGAAATCCATGGAGAAGAACGAGGGCGGTATTTCCGGGAGCTCCAGTTTCGGCCAGGAGGACTTTTCCCACTTTCTGAAACTCATCCAGGGTCAAAACGGAGAGTCCGGGGACTTTGACTCTTTCCGACTGAAGAACGACATAGGCTCGACCTATCCCGAGAAGGAAATCACAGAGCTGCTCGAAAAGGGTCTGATGATCAGCGATCGAAAACCGGAGAAGAGCCCGAAGATGCAGAAAGTCGCGAGGAGCAAGGAAGCCATAAGGACTCCCCGGATCGACAAACTCGCGGATGCGACGAAGATCATCAACGACAAAAACGAGCTCTACACCGTGGATCTCACGCCGAGACTGGAGTTATTTGCTGACTCGATTCCCAAATTGCTGGCAGAGAAGTCGGTGGCCGAGAAAGAGAAGAGCGATAAACTGAAAGTCGCTGCTGAGGATTCGGATCTGGTCGTCGTGTCGAAGAAATGCGCGGTTGGTCAGAGGATGGGGTCGGTGCCAGAGTTGTCCAAGAAGCGACGAGAAGTGCCTATCGGGATGTCGAAGAGCTGCGATCAGCTGGCGAAGGAGAGCAAAAAGCCCGACTTGTACATCAAAGCGCCACTGGTTCCCAAATCTTCGACGAAGAACCAACCTGTCTCAAAACCCAAGCCGGTCGTCAGGAAGAAGGACGTTTCCGGTCCCAAAACCCCGATGAGGGGCGAAAAACATATCGATCATTCTAAAAAAAACCTATCATTGGATAAGTCTGAGTGGGAGATTTTGTACAACGAGGAGAAGCACAAGAACCAGCTACTTAAGGAGCAGATTGAGGCTGAGGCTCGCAGGTACAAAGCCCAGATGGAAACCATGCGGGTGTCCTTCGAGCAGGAACTGTTCTCCATAAAAAAACAGAACATCGTTCTGAAGGCGAAGTCCGATGAGAGAAATCTGGCGGAGAAACGGCCGGATGTTGCGAAGGTGTCGATGTTAGAAGAGGAGCTGGAGAGGCAGGAGAAGTTGATCAAAGCTTATGAGTCGGAGAACAAGCAGCTGTTGCAGGATACGAAGCACTTTCAGGAGGAAGTGAGGATTTTGCGGCAGAGGCAGAAGAGCGCGAATCCTGGCGAGCTGCAGAAGTTGCAGGATCAGGTGAAGGATCTTAAGGAGGAGGCGCTGAAGCTGAACCTGGAGGTTGTGGATTTGCGACAGAAGAACAGCGAGCTGGCGATGAGGAGTGAGGACATGGCGCAGCAGAACAGCTTGCTGGGCGACGAATTGGCGATGTTTAAGGAGCAGTTGAGCATCAAGAACAACTTTATCACCACGAGGCTGCAGGTTATGACCACTGCTGAGTTGAATCTTAAAAAGCAGATGGAGGATCTGAAAGTGGAACTGAGTTCTAAGACGGAACAGCTGAAACTGATTAAGTTGGATTATGATAAGTTGCAACATGGCGTGCTTCCGGTTGAGAAAGAGCTGATGGAGCTGAGAGTGAGGGAAGCTTCTCTGCAGGAAAAATTGCAGGTGATTTAAATAATAAACCGATTTATTTAATTTTTTCTTTTCAAAAAATCATTTTTTTCTAAAAATTCCTTTTTTTTAAATCCCAGATTAATTACACAATTGTCTTCTGATTTAGGTATCAAAAAGACACGTGGAACGTGAGAAGCAGCTGACCCTGAAGCTCAAAGACCAAGTCATCTCAGATAACAAGAAGATCCTCGATCTCACTCGACAGGTGAAGGAAATGGAGAGGATCATCAAGCGGAAAAATCCGGACAGCGTGCCTGCATTGCTTCTGTCAGCTAGTACTGAACAAGAAAATGCGTACGCCGAAAACGTCAAAAAGTACGAGAACAAAATTTCCCAGCTGGAGTCCGAACTTAAGGGGCAGAAGGAATCTGCACAAAAACATATCGGAGAACTGCAGAGGCGGCTTGATGAGGCGGCCGTAAAGCACGCCGTACGGGTGTCTGAACTGGAGAAGCGAATTATGGACCTCAACTTTGCGACCGACCGAAAGATCTGCACCGATGCATCCACGCAGACGATGTCGAGCAATTTGGAAAGCAAGAAAGGGGACGAGAGAAACGCTAAGTCTGGTCAAAAGACCAATTCGAAGGAAGACACTCATTTACTGGCAACCATTCGTGGATTGAAGCTGGAGATCTCCACGAGGGAAAAGACTATGTCTAAGATGAGCAAAGATTTGCAGGAATTACAAAAGACGAATAGAAGGTTCATAAAATGGAATGATTTATTTTTAATTTCAATATTAATCAGTTATTACAAAAGTTCATTTTTTTAATCTTCATTTTTGACTCAAATGATTGCAGAATGTTTTTAATAAGATTGAATCTTTACAGATTACAACGCGAGAGGGAAAAGTTGCTGAATGAGAGAAAGAACGTGATTCGGTCGTCTTCGTTACACAGAGTGACGGAGATCAATGATCAAAACTCGAATTTCTATCAGAACGAACACTTATCTGGTAACAGACTGTCCTCTTCGGCGCAGAAGCTCTACGATCCTCTTCAGTTTTCGGAACCAATGGTCAATGGCGAAGCTTCCAGACGAACGTTGAGTGAAAACGAAAGTCTGAAAGCGGAGCTGTTGAAGGTGAACAAAGAACTGAGTGCGGTTAAGAGTAAACAGATTCAGGATCTGAATCTGCTGCAGGAAGAACATGAGCATGAACTGGCTGAGGTGGTTAAGGGATACACGGCTACGCTGAGGGACTCCAAGGTAGGATAACTTTTCTTAGTTTCTCTCTGATGCAGTATAATAATGTTAAGGGGCATTTCGTTTATGTTACAAATTATTTTCGCAGGACCAGCTGAACAACCAAATGGTGGTGATCAATCATTTGAGGGATCAGTTGAGAAAATTGCAGGAATGCAAAGACCAATCCATCATGCTGAAAGCAGAACGCGATCACTTGGAAGATAAAGTGAAATCGTTGAGTCAAAAGCTCAAATATCTTTCATCGTCGGTGAGATATTTTTTTATCCAATTATTGTTTGAATTAATTTTCATTTTTTGGGTTTCTTTACAACAATTCATTTCATTGTTATAATTATTAAATGAATAATAATTCATTTATAAGTTTTTGAAAAGAGACTTTTGCGAAATGCTAAATTAAATAAAAAGTGATTTAAATCAAATAAATGTAGTTCTAATGAGAATTTTAATACGAATTTTCGTAAGATTTTGGATTGAATTGATTGTTTAATGAGAGAAGTGAAATAATTGTCATTAATAATAATAATAAATAATTTTATTTTTTCACGTAATCAATTTGACTTTTCTTTGCTTACAGGATACCGAACAGTTGCAGCAGCTGCGAGACAAAGTGGCCATTCTGCAACAACGTCACGAAAGTCGCGAAATTACCCTTCAAAAGCTGGTTCGTCAACTTATGCACACTAAAGCGCAATGCCGCGATTGCAAGGGTGAAAAAAACAAATCCAACCAGCTCTGCTATTTCCGCCAAGAGTTGGATCAGATCTTGTTTATGCTCCAAGAGATAGCTGATAGTTGTTAACTTAAGAATGGGCAAATGAGTATTGTGATATCCGTGTGTCGCTTTAAATCTACCCTACCAGCACACAATGCTAAATAATATTCTGAGAATATTTCTGAAACATTAATATATTTTATTAATATATACATTAATATTTTAGTATATATATTATATACTTATTATATATAATATACATATTAATAAATTTAACTTTGATATATAATTAAATATAATACAATTCAGGAACCTTTCCAGAATATCAATTAGTATTACGTGCTGACAGGGTACTTCCGTCTTTATTATCCGACTTCGCAGTATTCAGTACGAGAAATCACCATACGGAGACTGAAGTCCAAAATACTCAAATCACACTGACAGATCTAAGTTGCCAAATACTCCTCCAATTTCGAAGCCTTCCGCAAAAGTCTACTTTCATGTTTCTAGCATACTTTCTATTTTCTAGCATAGATGGCACTTAGGCAGTCGAGTTATCATTGGTTACTTCGATCAATATTCCAACCTTTAAGAAAAAGACGTGACGCCTTTTGGTCACTTCCTTCCTATATCAACGTCCAATTACTTTTAGATGTAATTTATTTTGTACAAAGCAACTTCCGACATTTCGCAATTCCCACCGAGTTTTGCAGAACACTTGATCCACTTTCTGTCCGAAAGCTTCCACTTATACATTCCTTGCTGTGTTCAATCGATCAATCTGCTATTTTTCTCCACTTCGGATATGTAATATATAATTTTGATAGAGGTCGCTGGTTATTTGTGGTTCCAGTGGACAGAACTGGAGATATTTTTTCTCAAAACGTCGGTGAGACCTGAATGGGAGGAGAGAATCAAGTGTATTTGCGTTTCGAAGTATATTATTGTGATTATTAGTATTAAAACACTCATCGGTGTCTTGAGTTTGGTAGCGAGCGACGGTGCTGGTAATCTAGCGATATTCCCCCAGTACAATGCCAAAGATTCGTTAGTAAAGAAATGAGTGCTGTTAGCGTGCCAACGAAGTCGTTTGCCAACGCGAAACTCTGCGAGTGAGTCCAGTTTTACTTCCACTTAAGAGACCGTAATTTTGATAAGACCATTATTCCGATTCGCTCTCTGTACATATGAAATGTCCTATTTATTGATAATTATGAGTGAGTAATGACAGTGGTGTGGCGAATTAATGAAATACCGAAGTATCGTCGTCTCCGTTTTATTGATTTAGAAAATCATATCGACGGTGAAAGGCATTTTGAAAGCCATTGTGATTTCGAGCACAAAAGATCTCTGTAAAGCTGTTAATGGATTTATATAATGTAAAGGAACTGTACAAAGGAGTGCGTGTGATACCTTCAAGCGTTTATTTTTACCTATTGTACATTTTGTATTCATTTCGCTGGGATTTTTGAATTTAGTTTTGGAGAAATTTAATTGCTGTACCAACTTAGCTGGACGATGAAAAATAGATGTTCAGGATTAATGTGGTTTCTTTTTTGATAGAAGAGGAATTAGAGGAAATAGTATTATTTGTATACATATAAGTATTATTGTATTATGAAATTGGGTGATAAGTAACTGAGGAGTGATAGATTTCACATAAAAATGTTTCGGAAAGAAAAAAACAACGAGAAACATACTAAATTTATATATGAATTAGTTTTAAAATGAATTACTTTTCCCTCCAGGTAAATACAACATTTTTACCAGTGACTGCAAAAATGGTACTTTTTTATACTTACTGTAAAAAGTACGCGTTTTCTGCATATATTGGGGAAGTATTTTGATTGGGTTAGATTGAGTGATAAACGTTTTGATTAAATGCTTTATTAAGAGCGAAGTATTTGACATTATTTTAAGCATAATACACACACGTCCAATGCTGTCAAGCTGTTGCTGCATAATATTGAGATACTCTAGTATAATTTGTTGTATTTGCAACATATTAAGCGTGGGTTTGTATTTATTATATTTCTTTATTTATTTTACAGTATTTTTTTATTGCACATTATAGTTTCGTTTTGTATGTAAATAAATCCGAATGGTAAAGATTGTTGAAACATACGTGTGTGGATTTAATTAATTCCAAGCTGAAAATACACGCTTGCTAAATTAACGAGCGATGTACGAAGGTAGTTGAGTTGGAAACAGACATCTGCTTGCGAGACAGAAAATATGCGTTTCAAGCTTCTTATGCGGAAACCAAATGGTTCACCCTACCGGCGAATCGCCTGAAATATGAAAGCAAATTTTAACATTTCTAAATTTATAATATCAACAACTACATGTCATTTTACAGTTACAAATTCAGAATGCAATATGCACACAATCTTGTATATAAGGCATCATTTCAAACACATGAAATATATCACGAAGATACTATCAACGAAATGTCTTAATCAAATGTAACGAAACGAATAGAAAGAATAAAAGTTGTAACTGAATACATCGTAAAAAGTAATTCATCAATCGTTTGTATCCATTCCTTTCTTTTATGTATTAAATTTCTGCTTATTTCTGCTTAATCTTGGCGCGGACAACTAATGCCTGCCTTGACTGTCTTTCTTTACTCTTTTTTTCTCACATCCAGTAAATCACTATAGCTCTCCTTCTCGTGATTTTTAAATTGCTGTGTATTAAATAATAAATCAGTTACCAAAAACTTACTTTACAATAGAGTTCTTGTTATTGAAGATGGAACTTCCATAAACCAGGCATAGCACAACCACCATCGCCTGTCGCAAAACCTCGAAGTTCAAGCTTCTTGGGATGGCTGCACCCAAGTGCTTTCCTTCAAATTCTGGTTTGAACGACCTTCGAAAGTCCCGTTTTTCCCACACATTGTCCACACGAGCATCCAGAATTCG
>JABFPB010001954.1:0-22375 GCA_022817645.1 Ceratoteleas bidentatus
AAATCACCTCGTCACATCATATATAATACCAAAATATCACTTGGATACAACGACTCTATCATGGAGCTGAAATTTCACCTTAGGCTCCCCTTAATATGTACGGGTTAGTTTACGCTGTTTTATAACAAAATTATATAAACAATTTGTTTGTTATTTCCTGCGTATGAACCTACGTAGGAAAAACTACGTCGGATTTTGGCGTAGGAACCTACGTAGTTTCCTATGATGAATTTTTTCATAGGGCAAGTTTGAATCGGCGGTTTGGTGCGAAAAGAGATATTTCGCGAAAAAATAGTAATCGAATATTGTTTTCTGATCTTTCCGACATTCTGTGTAAAAATTACGAATTTTCAAATAAATATCAACTATTTTTGACATCGAATTTTTAAGAAAATCGTTTTTAAGGAGACACATAACTTCAAATAGAAACGCTGGAAAACGAAAACAAGTTTTTCTTAAAAATGCGATGTCGAAAATAGTTGAAAGTTAGTTCAGAGCACGTAGTTTATTACACAGAATGTCGGACAGGTCAGAAAAACAACAATAGGTTATTATTTTTTTGTAATTTATTGAAATATCACTTTTCGCGCCAAACCGCCGATTCAAAGTTGCTCCTCGCGTCCGACATCACCGTAGTAACCTGTTATAAAAGGCAGGGTGTTTGGCGAATAAAGAAAAGACTCGCGGAGTTCAAACAGTAAGATTTTTTCGGTACCAAAAAAAGGAACAAAGAAACACGATGCACGCGTGCCGGCGATCACAAAGAAAAAGGCGGGTGGGCGTCAGGACGTCAGCTGGCATTTCCTCGGAAGCGATATGCTGTATCCTGTGTTACTTTCGAATTTTCCTAACCTTAAAAATTAATTTAATCAGCTACTGGGAAAGGAACGTAGACAATAAAAATCATTTTTATTCTTTTTCTTCTTTCAATTTATTAATCTCAAACATAAATTTTACAAAATAAAAAGAAACACTGGGTTCCCGACGTTAAACAAAAAGGAGACACACACTATGTATGAACCTCTTTCAGTCCCTCTCTCATCGACCTCTTTCAGTCGCTCAATATCGACCTCTCTCAGTCGCTCACCAGCGACCTCTTTCAGTCGCTCACACTCACCGCCTCTCTCTCTCTCACTCCACTCCAGTCCTTTTTCAGACTTTTGGTGCTGCCTATCCGGCCGCTTCTGTCGGTTTCCTTTGATTTCCTCTCATACCAGATCCTTGGTTTCACCTTCGAAGGTATCTGCTTCTGAACTTTCCCTGAGCGCCCCCCAGTAGCCCCAGTGACTGTATTCCTACAGTTGGCAGAACAGGACACTTGCTCAGCATCTTCCGGTTCACCTGAAAGAAATCTTCGGAAGTGAAAGTAATCTCACTTCCCGTATCTACCAAAGCTAATTCTCTCTCCCCCTCCACTTCTACCTTTGGTCAGCCATGGCGTCCTTTCGGCATTTTATTTCCTAACGAATTACTCTGTGATATCGTTGATATTTTTCTTCTCGTTCTTCCTCCTCTACTCCTGAGGTAAGGCTCGTTGTTTCGTCTGGTTCTGAGGTCGAGTTTGCCACAGGACTTACTGGTTTTCCGGCTGGTTACCAGATTCTTCTCTCTGCTGGTGCGAAACCACTATCTGGTTGCTTTGGAAATTCCGTCTTGGCTCGTTCTGCCGTCTCTCGTTCAGTCGTGGCTCGTACTGTTGACTGTTGTCCCTCTGTTGGTTTTGTCCAAAACAATTATATGACTTACTTCCATCAATGCCTCCTTGGTTCCTTCCGTTATTTTTTTGCCAGCCCTCCTGGGAATTCTGCCATGGACACCCATTTTGCCCTCCTTGGTTCCTTGATTGACTTTGGGCTTCCTCCTCTCAGCATTGACAGGGCCTGCTTAATCTAAATCGTCTAATAATCTTAAACAATCTCCTACTCCATCCACCTTTCCCATGAGAACTGCTTGCTGTATTTCTTGGGAGAAATGTCGTGATAAATATCGCACTATCTGTTTTTCCGGTATTGGTGGATCTAAATTGTTCGCATTATTGATTTCTTTGATAGCATATTTTGTGCGACTCATCCTTCCTGCATGATCGTAGAATCCGTGTTCTAAATTCCTCCTAATCTTAAATTGAATTCTTTCATTCCAGTAGTGGCCAATGAAAGCTTCTTCGAACTCCTCCAAGTTGATAATTGTGCTTCTCATTAGGCACCACCAATCATTCGCAGTGTCTTTAAGGCTGAAATTCATCAGGTGATCGAATTGTCTTCCTCGTAGGTTCATCGTACTGCAATAATCTTTCAATTCCCTCAAATATTTCATCGGTTCGCCATTCCCATCAAATACTGGCATGGTATCTCTGAACATTGTTGTTGTTGATCCTACAATGCCAGCTCCTATTATCTTCTTCAGAGTTTGGATATCATTTCCATGATCCTCTATTGTTTTCTGCACCTCCTGTACCATCTTGATTGTTGCACATTGATTTTTTAATAGGTCTTCCAATAGTTGCCTATTTTCTTCTAATATTTATCGGGTCTTCTCATTTCTCACTTCATTGGCTTTTTGGTAGGCCGCTACTTCTTCTTTCACAGTCTCCAAGTAAGCCAGTGCATTATTCATATGTCTTTCATGTGTTTTCCCTACTTAAAAAGTCCGACTCGGAATCCGACTCGGATTCCTACTCGGAATCCGACGTCGGAATCCGAGTCGGAATCTGAGTCGAATTCCGAGTCTAATTTTGACATCCGATTCCGAGTCGGATTCCGAGTCCGATTCCGAGTCGGATTAGAAAAATAAATAAAAAAATATTTTTCATGGATACCTAAATACGAATATACTAAAAAAATGAGGTATGCATTCCCGGTAACCGAAGGCACATATAGCATTTTCAGACAAAGGTTCGGCGAATGTGGTTTCTATTCTGACTTTGTTATTTCGGTATATAACCAACATTCCATACGGTATACTTAGCTCTGAATGTGCTACATCCACATTCAACGTAACTTTTTATCAATGACCTGCTGCTACATTTACAGTATACACGGAGAAAAAAATTGAGCTGCCTCTGTTAACCTCCAAAGCAGCTACAGCTTTGGTCGACAAAGCAGACGCTGTTCAGCTATCAGCGCCATCTAACCCAAGCAGTGACTGTTACAGAGCAATGCAGTAACTGCTAGGTTAATGCAATGACAGCTGAACATCTCAGCGGTGGCTGTTATAGAACATAGCAGTATCTGCTAGGCTCATGGAATAGAGGCCGTGCTGGGCTGACATTAGCAAATACTGCTAAACTTTTTTCTCCGAGTGGGTAAATGGTGGGTACTGAGTGGCTTATAACTGAGCTTCCACAATGACTGCCAACACGTGGGTCATTGAAGTTAGAGGTTATGCCAATATGGACCCAAAGTGAGCCCGCGTGTAGGTAAAGCCTCAATCCCCATTCATAAGTTTTAACTAAAACATGTGCCAATTTTTAATTTAAACTAGTTACTAAAATGAGGCCTTTTTATATTTTAATATATGAAAAGTACACACAATTATTGAATCGCAAATCTATTTAATTAACAATGAAAACTGTTTGAATTAACAATTATTTGTCCGTAACAAACCAATACAGCGAACATTCATAGGCATCGATAGCTCCGGGTGCAAGATGGCAGCTAAGATATTCGATAACGAGGAAACGTTCGATTCTTGATATTGACACAAGCAAATTTTTCTACAGTAAATGTAGCATTTTATAGCATATGTAAATAAATATTTCTAGATTTCGAAACTCGAACATGGGCCAAACAAGGAATACCAAAATTGGCATATGATTGGCGAGGTGTTACAACCCTTTCCGGGGCCTACACAATAATTAATTTCTATCCATATGGGACCAAACATGGAATTGGGTGTGTTCTTATTGGCCCAATTTTCAACCCATATTAAATTTCTATTAGGGTACACATCACCCTTTGTCTTGCTCATTACACATATATTATTCTTTACATTACGTATAAATGAATTATTGTTTAATAATTATTTGTTTAATAACTCTGGACTAAATTGGAGTAAACAGTTGATAGAACAGCTACTAATAATTAAAAACTGATATTTTAACTTTTACTAAATGAAATTCGATGCAATGCTTGAAGGGTAAGGGTCTTCCTCATAAGAACACCGATGAAGGGATAATGCGTAGCATATATTACTGTTCTACCGAAGAACAATTGCCAAAAGATCAGTTCCACAAAAAAAAAATTGACAGCAGAATAATTGTTAGTTTGTTCAACACATTCATTAATCTAGAATAGATGCTTCAGACTTAATGCGGAATGTATGCAGAATATAGAGTTAAAGCGGAATGTATGTAAAATAATTTGTAAAATTTCAAAGAATATTTTCCACGTGAAAATATTTGCTAGAATCCAAAAGATAAACGTAGTTTACTACATAAAAATTACTAGAATTTATTGCAGTCAAGCCTTCGCCATTTTAGTTTTTCGCCACTTTGCTAAAATTCTTCTAGGCTGACCGTAATTATTCTTCGAATTTAGAAATATCGAATCCCTGTACCCCCTCCCCCTCAATTAACCAACCCCCTTAATTCGCCCTGAAATTCCGCGAAATCATCAGGAAACCTCTTTCACGCGATTCCCATTCAAGCTTGTCTCCTAAGAACGAGTCCCACATACACGCGTGAACCATAAAACGGTAAAAAGTCGTCGGGGTCGGGGGCCGGGGAAGGGGACGGTAATTTTACACCCGCCGTCTCCGTCCGTCAGACGGCGTCGTCGCCACCTTCGCGCAAGTGGAGCACGTCATCCCCTTTAACCGGGGGATTGAATTTTTCCCCATCGCTCCTCGGCGCGCGCCCCCTTCCGCCGGCGCGTCGCCTGCCGCCCCGCCGGCGTCGCCGAGCCTCCCTCTCCCCGGCTTTTCCGGGACAATAGTTTTCCGTCGGAGATCGGGGTTGTCCGTGGCAACTCGACTTGGGCTCGGTGCCCCCCGACCCCCCGGCGGTGATGAAATTGTCGGCCACCGAGAGGGTGGCAGCAAAAAATGGGAAAAAAGGACGAGGAGGGACAAGGAGGCTACGGGAAGAAAAGAGACAGAAAAAAGGACGGGAAAAACGAGTCGGACCGAAAAGAGAACAGGGAGGGGGTACGAGAGAAGGAGGCGGGGGGAGCGAAGAATGGCAAAAAGAGATAAAAGAGGATGGACGAAGGGGTGACGAGCAAAGAGTCAGGAATTTCGCGTACCTTCTTCGCACAGAGTCTGTGACGGGAGTGTTGGTCCGATCGGGGGGGGGGGGATAAAGAGGGAGTTTGGAAAGTGGGTAATTTTGGTAGAAAAGATTTTGATGTAAAGTTGAGGCTTTCTACTCTTTAAAAATGTTGCTTATCCTTTTGTATTTAGTATTTTATTAATTAAGGTGAAGTGTATGTTCTACTTTACCGACACCGAAATATTATAAAAAAGAATGATCTTGTTGAAAATAAACGTCACTAAACAAACATAAGAAACAAAAGGTGCAACCAAGTACATTTACGTTGATCATTCACTCTCCTCGAAACATAATTTATTTCCCACCTGAATCGCGATTAGATCAATCCGATAGGACCCTGCGATACTGGCGCGATCGCACGCCGTAATTGTAAATTAGTGTTTTATTATCGCGCGAGTTGGCAAACAAAGTTTTGGTCCTCTTATCGGTATTCTTTGCAAGTTGAATTCCCCGTTCCCTAGTAATACGTTAGCCGGAAAACTTTGACGCGTGACTCTGATAAATAAATCGTCAACACCGCTGATAAGTATTTTCATTGTAACGCCTGCGAAAATATCGGTATAACCTCAATACTACGTCTTTCTTACACTTTCTCACCGCTCTTATCGTGACTAATTGCAATTTATTCAAAATGCACTAACGATAAAAGTCTTTGTCTAACTAATGTAAATATTTATATTTATTGGGACTAGCGGTGTAAGTCCCATTAATATTACGATCTAAGGTGATATCGAAGACGAAAAGCAAATCGGCAATTTGTCTCGAAAAGTGCCGTTTCGTTAATTAAGACAAAAAATCAAATGTTCATTTGCCGACCAAAACGAGATTCTGATTCCGCGGGTTTTGAATTAACTGTCGACTATTTACGATAGCAACGTTTCAATCATAGTGATTTCTCGTTTTTCAACGTTTATTTTGATGTTAAGGTGAATCGTAACTCAATGTTACTAAAACTAGTGTGTTTTCGAATGAAGTCGTTAAAATATTACAATTTTCTTGAATCTAAATTAATTAATCAATAATTTTCTCACCGTAGGAGAATGTTATTGTCAAAGAAAATCATTTTTGTGATAAATTATTGACGTGGCGATATACCGAACTGGTAAAAAAACACGGTACATCACCATATGTAGAATTCATCTAAAAAACGTTATTTTTCCGATCAATCAGATTCCCACAGTCCAAAAAATGTTGTAAAATAATCACAAGTCTTTATTTTAATTGTCGCGCTATTGAACTGAATTAATTTTAGTTGTTCAAGCAATAAAAAAATCCCTAATTTCGTGACTTTAGCTCTTTTGTTTCACCTTACGGTGTTTCTTTAAGTCTAGAGTCCCGGAGTTAGGGTATTTTCAATTTATAATTTACAAGATTATTTTTAGATATTTTAATTATAATCCTACGATTCTTTGATAATGGCAGATTACATGCCATGAAAAACATATCACTTTTATACATTCTTCTGCACTGAGAGAAATTTTAGTCGTTTTCAGTAGATCCAACTACAACGGGAGTTGAAACGGCTACAACTATCGGACCGTAGTTAAATTAACTATATTTCAGAGCTGATGTAACTACGGTCCGATATTTATAGCCGTTTCAACTCCCGACCGCTATTACATCAACTCCGAAATGTAGTTGATTTGAGTACGATTCGTGTAGTTCTACTACATATGGGAGTTGGAACACCTCCCATTCGTGTTTGGGAATCAACTGAAAATGGAGTTAAACGTAACCGTTTTAACTCCTTCATGTGTCGACATTTTGCGTTGAACGGACTACTTAACTACGAATCGTAGTTGTGCGTATTACAAACAACTAAAAATTGGAGTTGAAACAATTTTTAACTACAGTTTGTAGTTGTTCCAACTTCCACAATTTCTCTCAGTGTGGTCTGACAAACCGAACGCGTTTTTTCATATATGAGCTAAACGCGTACGATTTGTCAGACTACAAGAATGTATAAAAAGCGAAATGTTTTTCATAGTATGTTATCTGCCATTGTCAAAGAATCCATTGTTGGATTCTAATTAAAAGATGTCAAAATAATCTTGTAAATAATAAATCGGAAAGACTCCACCCAGACGGAACAACGGTTTAGAGAACGTTGAAATGTCGCTTTTTGATGGTTACTTTAACGTTTACTAAACCATGACGTTTTCTAAACGTTAATGCAGTTATCCGTAAGCGAGAATGCAACATTTTCTAAACCTATGTTCCGTTTCGGCAGTACTTCAAACGTGAAGAATCACCTTAAGTATCACCTCAAAAACGAGAAATCACTATTCTTGAAAATGTGCTAGCCAAAATAATCGACAGTTACGGTAAAAGAGGCAGATTTTCACAGAGAATCTCGCTCTGGTCAGCAAATTAACATTTAATCACTATTCTTTCTTAATTAACGAAACAACGCTGTTCGCGCGTAACAGCCGATTTAAACTTGCTAAAATGTATGTAAATAAATATAAAAACTTGAATTGTAATTATTAAGTGGCTTAAGTTTACGTAAAAATGTCAACAGAATTTTTGTTTGTAGCTTAAAGGCCGCCATTTTCTATAGTTCTGCTAACTTTCTAGTCCCAATAAATGCCCCCCAGGTATACAAAAATGTTTTAAAAATATATGATAAAACGTATGAAAAAACATAAAAAGTATATTATTTTAACATATTTATACATATTTACAGAACATATATGAAAAAAATACAATATATCAAATATATATTTGCGTAGTAACACTTGGAGTGTTTCTTTGGAGTATGCATATACCCTATGCATACATATATATATTTCGCAATTTCCCTGCAATTCCTCGAAAGCAACAAACTCAACTTCCCGAGACTGGCCAAGAAAAACCGTTAAACAATTACCCGTGCAAATATGCGAGTTTCCACTGCAGTTGGTGTATCTAACGCGTAATCCGTTCGGAATTTGGCGAAACTTCGTTAGATCAATATTCATCACGCCCCCAGTTTCCGGCGGTCGGAAAAATTCGCGAAATTTGATTGCAAAGACAATCGAAATGTTGACTCACAAAACAGGGCGGGCGGAAAAAGGCTCACAGGGCCCGGATGTCAAGAGTACTACAAACTTGCGGGCTTGTTTTCATTTCGGCGAGTTTCATAAGGTGAGGGGGGTCACGCTTTGACAAATTCCCGTGTCATCCGGATTAGCGGGCCACGTACATCACGGAGTCCGCTCGACGCGCCTTCTGTGCCGACGCCGGTGAAATCAGCGGAGCGCGCGTATAATTTAATCGCGAGACTCGTTTCGCGACGGCTAATCCAATGGAATATTTTGACACCCGCGCAGCTGATTCGGCGCCGCCGAATCGGCGCAAAAACGAGAGAAATGCCGCCGTAAATATTCACTTTTTGTCGGATTTATGCGAGAGATCGCAGGAAAGTGATTTGGGGATTTTTTGGTTTGGAAGAAAAGTTAACAGCGATTTTGTTCCGGTGCTAGATCGTTTTTTGACTCAATAGTACAAGTTTTTTTTTTATTTCTAAACGAAAAAATACTGGTATTTCTTAGTTGTGTTTTCAGTCTAGGAACTTTAACGTAAATAACCGAAAATTAGTAAATCAAATTAAAAATTACATAAAATTATAGCTAACGATAAAACGTTTTTTCAAAAATGAATTTCTATCTAGACATTTCTCAAATAAATTTTTATCTAGAAGAAGATTGATTTTTTTCTGAAAATCTATATAAATTATAGCATTTCTAGATCGATATCTCGAAATTGGGAGTTCCTTCTAGGGAGCAACGTATGTAACTTTAATTGATTCGTTATAACACGATATAATCCAAAACATCAGCCAGTATCGTTAATATTTAAGGGTAGCAAAAAAAAGGAGAATACCCTCCCCCCAAATGTTTTACATTGAATACATTCTCCCATTATCAAAACATCGTTCAGTTATGTTTAAAGCTCATAAAAATCAAACTGGAAATTGTTATTAAAACAATGCTCGGTGTGACTTCGCCTTCCGGATGAATCGCTCTGTGTGGAGCAAGAGCTGCGCCAGACTGGGGCATGTGCTGCCTCACTCTGGGGCACAATCTGCATGAAGCATACGGTGCGTACACGGGAAAAAATATTCAACATTATATCGAGTATTATTTACCGATTCGCACGGTACATTACAATTAAATATCTTTGGGTGCTATGTATGCTTCGGGCTGAAATATTTTATGCTTGTGAGATGCACTCAAGCAACATAATGCGTACAAAAATAAGAAAAAAACTGTTTTTATATAGATTAGGGGCGGGATTTTCTGTGAATTTTCACTATATTTGATTAAATTAAACAATTTTATTAATAATAAAATAAAACAACGAATTTTGAGTTTACAGCATTCATGTGCCATGTATATCTATACACATGCATATAAAATATTCATTTCTTATTGGTTCTTTGTTAGAGAGAGATTTTGAAGTAACTTCCCGTACATTATCTTAAACTATAAAAAGATCGAGTCTAGGTATTTTTCCATAAATTTTAAGAAGTCTTTCGCGTGGAAATAATGAATTGACTAAATGATTATTCAGTAATTTATGTTGAATATTTAATCACCAAACTTGTTCAGTAATATTTCAAATTGTTTTGTAAATAATGATATTTAGTTTCTTAATTGTTTTGATATAACAAGTAAATTTCGAGAAAAATCATCCTATATACTCAGCTTACTGAATAATTTGGTAAATTCTAAGGTTCTTTTTTTTCTAGTATAAGTTGCTTTCTATTCTAGCGTAACTGTTGCACTAAATTTTTTTCCGTGCAACCATACAGAATATTCAAAACAAAAGTATCTCGTGCAAGAGTATTCCGGCAAAAATATCCAGTGCGATTCGGTAGCAATGTTTAAGGTATATTGTGATGAGACTCAAATCAGATAATAACAAACTCACTTAGTTTTTTAATCTGTAGATGTAGCTAATTTTAGTTTCGTTAGCTTGTAGACAAAACTACAATGCAATAATAATAATTTTATCATTGTTTGTATCAGATGTTAAAAAAATCTCCCCGTTTCGATAAATGCATGTGAACTAATGTAATTTTTGTTTATTTACTTCAGATTACTGAACATTTTATAGCTATTTTCATAATTACCTCGTTATTCATCAAAGTTAGTGGAACCCTGTTTTATCCTAAATTTTAGCATTTTCGGATGTTTGCCGATAGTTATTATTTCATGGTGATGAAAGTTTCGATCTAATATTGTTGTGTAAAATGAAAGTAGACCAAAAAATAGTAATGGTAGAAACTCATTTGTGATCAAAAGTGGAGTTAACTGGTTTTATTTTTTGACAAAGAATCACTAACGATAACAGTCACTTTTATTCTGAATCTAGGGAATTTTATATTATCAGTAAAAGTATTCAGTTACCTGCAAAAAACTAACAAATTCACTTTGCAAGCAATGAAATACTAACTTGAATATTCCTGAACTACCTACTTTCCGTTCCCACAAGGTCAAAAAAATGTTGACCAGGAAAGTCCGAACGAAAAAATCGCCGAACAGCGACTAATAGTTATAAATGGGATAAACGCCTGGGGAATTTCGTTTGCTATCGATAGTAGCGTCTCGGTAATGGGATTATATAATGGCGGTTTTATCAATTCAAGTTCGGTGAACTTAAAAATCACGCTCGTGAAAAATCGTTGGGGAATTTTATCGCACGCGCAATTAAATCCGCACGATACCTGCGCGCGGCCGTTCGTTTCGCTAATTAGAAATAGCAAAGCCGAATAGTACGGGGAATTACATTCGTACGTGCATATTTTCGGTCGGAGGGAGATGTAACGGTCACGTGATCAGTCGTAAAGTCACTCGTCAGATCTTCGCAACTTTACCTTCCTCCTTTTTCCTAAGTACTCATCTATCAAATAAAACAGTCTCTAAAGTCTATATAAATCCAATTTTTGAACAATATATTTCTGCCCCTCAAAGACCCCGTGATTTTAACAATGAATTCCCATATTTGGTTGCTTTTTCGCCAATTTATTAAGTCGCGATCAAAGTATCTGCGATGTTAAATGCAGTCAGCCGAACGTGTCATTATACCGCTATAATTGCGAGCGATGATCACGTTACCGTCCGAATGCAGAAGCGTGAAAGAAACGCAAGCCAAACAAGTTTATCTCAAGAGAACAATGTTGGCGCGACGCTGCGGCCGGCGTCACGCATCTTAGTGTGCACGACACTTAAATGGATCTTCGTGAGCGGTCCAAGGAGCTGCCGAGGGTACTGGCGACGTGTTTTGCCTAAGGGCCGGCGGGAGGCGCAACAGGCTGTCTCATATAATAACGAGGAAGGACAAGCCACGACAATCGGTTACAGTCTAATCGCACGTACGTCTGACCTCGCGGCGAACTTGACGAAAAGTTGAAGCACTGCCGGCGTTTTCAGCACCGACGCTATCGATCGGCCCAATTCGCACCGGGGTTTCTCCGGAGCCGAACGAATTTTACGACATCTGCGTAGTTTGGGGCATTTTTGAAATGTTTAGGCAACATTCAGGAACGAATATTAGTTTCCTGGAATTCGAATAGATTCCAGGGAATCTGGGGAATTTATTGGAGAGCTCCAAAATTTCTTATAAATCAAGCTTGATAACTTCTGGAGATTTTGTGGAGAATTTTTCTTCACCCTAGTAGATATTTACGCGGTACAGTTGCGAAGCGCTTCTGAGTATGCCTATCGACTCGCGAGCGCCTCGCCAGAATCGTTACCATGTTTTCGTGAGCGCCTCGCGAGACGAACTATTTGACAGTTTTCGATACATTTAACCCCCGCGGGATGTAGGTTAGGTTTAGGCGTGCGAAATTCAAAAAGGTGTTTACTTGACAAACAATTATTTTGTTTGTCGAATTCATTAACAGCAAAGATGTAATTGCTGTTAATGAATTTGAAATTTAACCCTAGAAGCACAGACTGGGGTCAAATTTACCCCAGAGAAAGAGAGAGTAAAATTGTGTTATAATGTGCAGGACAGACTCAAAAAATAAGTCTGTGTTTCAAGGGTTAAATTCCAGCTGTAAAATTATTTTTATCTCAGCATTACGTTCTAACCTATAAAGTAACAATTGCACACTGTTTGTTTAACAAATTGTATAAAACTAAATTTTATTGATATATAATTTATTCATAGTTTTGTTAATTTTTGTTATTTACTATTTTGTTATTGTTAATTTGCCACTGATATAAAATGTTAAATAATAAATCAATTTCAATATTTGTATAAATAGTGGCGACATTAAATAAATTTGACAAAATTCGTATAAATAATACGATAAAAGTTGACAATGGTATATTAGTACATTACACCACTAGGGAGGGAATTTCGTATTTCGAAACGAGTGAACTTCCGGAACGAGGCGAAGCCGAGTTCTGGAAGGAACGAGTGAGAAATCGAAATTCCCCCCGTAGTGTGTACGATATTTTCCCTTACGACGGAGCGGGAAGCCCACAGTTCCGCCCGTCAGGGCGGGAATGTGGGTATTCCCGCCCGGAGTGAGGGAAAAAGAATTTCGGGATTTCAATGTTACCGAACCTGTAAAAACAACTATATTTGTTTTTACATTTTTACTATGTTTGTTTATTTTCTAACAATCACGATGCTCGGAATTCGCTGCTGATTTCGGCTAAGAATATTTGAAGTTAATACATATTATTGATTGGTGGTTCATAATAATTGTGCAGAAACTATTTTTTCACATCAGTGTAGCGGCCAAAAGTGGAACTAATTAGGCTTTCGCGCCGAAAGCTGTCGCTTTCGGCACTCCAACCTAATTCGTTCCACTTTCGGCATGGCTACACTGACGTGAAAAACACCGTATCGGCCTCGGGCGCCGGTGGCGCCCTCGGACGTAATATACTATTTCCTTACTCGGGGCGGGAATACCCACATTCCCGCCCTGTCAGGCGGAAATGCGGGCTTCCCACTCCTTCGTAAGGAAAAATACCGTACACGACACGGGGGGAATTTCGATTTCTCATTTGTTCCGCAAATGCACTCGTCAAGAAATCCGAAATTCCCTCCTTAGTGTGATATTTTATGTTTTGATACACTGTAAAAAATAGCGTCTTAATTAAGACGTTTTTGTACCCATTTTTAAGACGCTTTATAGCGTTTTAAATAAACTCCATACTAATAAGATAGGAGGTAAGACACGTAATGTCTTACAATAAGACACCAAGTGTCTTGATTAAGACGTCTAGCCTTGCAGAGTTTTTGAAGTGTATTGATAAAGAACTTTGTTTACATACACGGAGAGAAAAATTGTATCAGAAAGTACTATATTTTATAGTAGTTCGAGGACGAAGCTTCCAAAACAGTATAAACTACTATATTTTGTAGTAAAAAATTTTTTTTGTGATACATTCCTAGTAAAAAATACTTTCACGTAAGGTCAAATAATGCTGTAAACAAATGACGCGCTGATTCAAACAAAAGAAAGAAAAAATTCGAATCCTTCGAATGTCAACAATGTCGGTGGTGAAGGTGAAGAGTCCCTGGCTGTAACCTCTAGATCGCGGGTTCGAGACTCTGTATGGAAAATATTTTTTTTAGGAAATAGAATTTTCGTTTCTTAAAAAAAATGCTATATAATATAGTAATAATTAAGACAACTTTTCTCTACGTGTAATACGTGTAATATAAACTGCAAATACAAATAAAAGTAAAAAATCCACAGATTATCTACAAAGACGTACATTGTATGTTTTTCGGGCCGCTGAATACGAATCTGAACTTAAAGTTCAAAATTAAAAATGGCGGATCCAATATGGCCGAATAAAAACTTGAAAAGTGCATCGATTTCAAAGAAAATGACATATATTGTGCCACCAGTTTTCGATTAAAAATGTCATGACTGAAGCCGTCTGCTGACAACACACTGAAAAGAGAAATGTCTTATTTTAAAACACTTCCGTCTCAATTTTTAAAACGTTATGGGAGTTTTCCATTATAGAAAGATGGGTTAAAATTTAAACCACCTGAAAACGTTTTAAAAAGGGGACAAAAGTGTTTTAAAATAAGAGACCTGTTTTTAGTGCAGTAGCCACATCACCACTGGTCTATTCTTTTTGCAAAAGCAAACAAAAGTTTTATGATCCTGATAGGTATTTAATTTGCCAATATCTCAGGACTAAGCCCTCTGGCACTACAAGTTTTCGGCCTTTAACACAACATGGAAACATTTTTCTCTAACATGCAATACTTTTTTCAACGGTACAGCTGGGAAATAACATTTAACATTTTCGGTAATGAAACATACAATTTCACCAAAAAGTTTTCGATTACAAAAACTCGTTTCAAAATGTTCAAACAGTGTACGGCGGAAGATTACGCTTAGTATTACTTACCTGTACATAATTTACATGTACTTCTGCAAAATTTTTTGTGTTTTATGGAATTGTTTATTTATTGAAATTTATATTAGTTGAGACCTTATTACATATAGGTTTTGAGAATGTTACAGTGTCGCTTAGGGACAATTGTTCACTCTTAAAAATTACTATTAAACGCAATTCGTAACTACTATAGTAGAGTAAATAATCTACTTGAAACTTTTATCTTTCATCAATTTGTGACGAATAGAAAATGTATTACCAACAATAGGACCATGAAGTATGGGGAAACATAATCTATTTTCCGTGTGTTATAGGTTATAATAGGTATGAGGGTTAAAATTGATTCAAATTTAACCGCTGCAAGTAGAATCATTATTCAACACAAATAGTACTTTTTTAAGAGTATTACCGTTTAGAAAACGTCATGGTTTAGTAAACGTTAATGTAACCATCCGTAAGCGACATTTCAACGTTCTCTAAACCGTTATTCTGTCTGGGCAGAAACTGTAAATACGAAAAGGTTTATGTCGATGTTTAAATAACTTTTAATAACTTCAACAATAAATACAATACTTGATTACTACGTCGCAGCTTAGATGCAATTACCTCTTTCATACGTCACTTTAGCCGATGACGATTTTTATCTTTGAAGATAAATAAAGTGCCGGTATTTACTGGTGACAATTAAACGTTGTTCCAATTATCATGAGTTTGCAAATTAGTGACATTTGTGATTTCGTCACAGCTAGAATCACACTTGAAAAATGGGAGTCGGTTATTGCGGGTGGAATCCGATAGCTGTAAATGGAATATTCATACAAGTGAGAATCCAGTTACACTAAGTAGTCTCGTATTACCGCTAACCAATTTCTTACAGTTTTGCTATTACGTTAGATACTTAACTCAAAATGAGAATAAACATTTAACAAACTATTATGATTATATGAAATATTGATCAATTATTTGATCAATTCTTTGGTCAGAAAATGGTGACAGTATTTATTGGTTCGCTTACGTCATTCTTGGCATAGTTTTGTAATAAAAAGGCTAACATGTAAAGTTTGTAGCTTATTGTCGTTGAATACCATTTCGAATTGAAAATAGTTGCATACAAATTATTGAAAATTAATAATACAATATATAAACTCACATGTTTTAATAATTAATCAGCACAATATTTTCATTCAATGTAGATGTGCTCAGTGCTATCTTAGCCTTGAGCTATCTGGACCGAACTGTTCAGATACCCACAAATCTTAGGAACCAGAAAAACTGAAGGATATTCTACCCCTATTTGAAAATAATGACACCGTCGCAAAACTGCGAAAATATATTCGTCAGGTACTGATCACTACAAGAACCCACAAATTATTTCAGATTTTTTCACAGCCTGATTTCACCCATAGATCAATTTTAAGATACAGTTTTTCCTATCTGAATACATTGGTTAGAGACGAGCCGCTAGAGTAATAGAGGACAGACTACACCGTTTTAATATGGCGGCGCTATTCTAACCAATGCATTGGGATAGGCAAAATTGTGCGTTACAATTCATTTATCTTTGGCTGCAGTCTCTGAAAAATTTTGAAGTAATTCATAGGTTAATAATAATAATAGGTTCTTTCTATAACTTAAGAAATATATTTTCGAAGTTTTGTGACATTCTCATCCTTTTGAAAATTCAGCGGTATAATAGAGTAGAACATCCTTAATTGTTCATCATCTGTAAACTTAATCTTATTATTTTTGCATGGTGAAAGTCAATAAATTGTCTTATTTCATGTATAATATTCTTAAAGAGTTACGAAAAGAAGATTTAAAAAGAAAAGTATAGTTAAACTACCAAATTGTAAAGACAATTAACTTCGAAGTTGATATTCAAATACATTGGTTATATGACAGGTGTAAGATATTTTTATACATATTTACAAACATGTCAATTTCAAGAAAATGTTAAATCTTCTTAGAGCAGTTCCGTAACGGAACATTTTCCGATCTCCGAAGATTCTCGGGGAGAATTTCTCTGGAGAATTTTCGGAGTTATGTCCGCGAATCTACGGAGAATCTACTTCGAACATGTTCCGTTAGGGTTCAGATGTTAAAAGTCAATCATGAATTTTTAAGAAGTAGCGCTTTTAATGACATAAATTATACTGCACTTTTTTGTTTCAACAGTTCGCATAGATTTAAAATTCAGTGCGTACGTTACACATTTCTTAAACATTAATCACAATCGATTTATTGCGTGCGAATCTGAATTTAATAGCAAAATTGTAGAAATAGTTTACCTATAAAAAAGCTTTAGAGGTAACAGATACTACGGATATGTAATTGCTGTTTCAACGTGAACAGGTTTCGTTAAATATTCAGTACGTTTAATGAACATAATCATTTCATTAATTGCTTATTCCTTAGATATAGCCTGAGTAAATAACGACTAAATAACGTTATGTGTTATAGAAACACTTATTATTTTTTTACTTGTATAAAATATGAAAGTTGAATGCAAACTTTCTTTTAAGAAAATTGCAATGTTAACTTTTGAATGAGTTGAAAAAAAATACATAAATTATTTCACTTCGGAAAATGCGCTGTAAATTTTGTTTTCAGATTGTTGACTATATTACATTTACAGCTATTAACTTTGAATTGATAATTATTCAATTGCAATCGTTCACATTGTAGGAATTTTTTGTAATAAATTAAGTACAGAAGTAATTTTATTTCATTTTAAATGTTTTTATATATATAAATCCACTGCATTTGAATGTATTTAAGTTGTTTTTTTTCAATTTCGGTTACTGTCTCAACTCATTTAATAATAAGAATAATAAATATTACTGTGTCAGTTGTTGATGATATTGAGAAAAGGAGTACAACAGCTTACTTATGATAAATTAAGAGCGGCAACAATAATAATTATTTTTAGTTTTCATTGATAAATGTATTTAGATAGAACGCCTTCTTACAAGATGTCAACTTCACTATCTTCACACCCACGTTTAAAATTCCTTGAAATTCTAGATAATAAAGTTTATCTAGAATTCGATTGAAATTTGTTAGAAAAACTACTTGCTTTTCCTGAATTTGTCTAGATTTACAATGGAACATATACATGGTATATTGCCTGAATTCCAAGAATATTTGTACCCACACTACAAAAACACGTGTCTTATTTTGAAACACACTTTAATACAGTAGACACGAAAAGTGTCTCAAAACAAAACGGTTTTACCCAGAAGAAACACCAAAGATTTCAACGTCTCAAAATAAAACATCAATGAGACACCTTTTTTATTTAGTGCAGACAAATTATTATTTCACAAAAAACCAAATTTGTTAATACTGAACATTTGTACATAACTTTTAATTAATGGAATCAATTTCGAAAATGGAAAAATGGAAAACATCGAATGTACTGAATTTAAATAAAATGCAGTATATGTAGATAATGTTTTCAAATTATTATTGACATATTTGACTATTTTTGTAGTCGCGATACAATGACTCGCAATGGTTAGTGACCCAATCATTTTGACTCGTTGTTCAAGGGTAAAAGTTTGATCACGTCTCGATTTGGCACTGTCGACACACCTACAATCGACACTTCATTCATCTTTAAAACCAGTAGCCAGTAGTATAAACTGCTATCTCATATGTATAAAAGCATATCTCGATTACATAAATAGGTATCACGGAAAACAGAGAAAAACAAACATATGCGTACTGCATGCACTTGAGAATAGAAAAAAATACTTGTTACGAAATTGGAACATTTGAAACATTCCCGTGTTGCGAGTTTCTACAAATTCCTAAACGAAAAGAGGCTTTTAGGAACTAAAATTTGAAATTTGAAACCGAAATTTTTAACATGAATAATGAAAATTCTTACACGAGAAAAATCTGTAGCTATTTTCGATAGTGAACATCCCTTCGAAAAATGCTCGGTGCGTCGCACAATGGTCTGAGATTGAATAGGGGGACAAAATCGTTTTTTTTGGTTCAAGTTTTATGTATGAATGTTTTGGTGAAAGAACTTTAATTGGCAGACCTAAAATAGACGTATTTTCGCGAAACATTAAACCCGCGTTGAGGCAAACGGATGCAGATGAAAAATTGTGTTTCCAAATTGTTTTGTATTATATTTTATCGTCCGATATGGGGCTCATTGTTACTTGCTGTTACTTTAAAGTTACAAGCTAAAACTGACACATAATAATACATATACAATGTTTTATGCGATTATATGTATAATAACGTGTTCAGTACCATACCTGTAGCATCAGGACCAATTTTTAATTTCCTTTTTTACTGCTAGAATTATTCTAATTTACAAAGTCCGATCGAAACACAACACCGTTTCAAACGTCCAATATTATACATGTACATTGATTCCTACCCATTGAACCAAATAAGCCCAGATTTGGTATAATCTAGCCCCAGGAGCTGCCCCTAGTTCAAATCCGTTTTATACCAGTTTAGTCCAGTTTCTTGGCCAATTATTGATCCAGATTCAAACAAGTTACTAGCCCCCAGGTCATGGGGTATATCTGAATCTCCAGGCTTGGTTCAATGGGTATTATGAAATTTTTTTTTTTATTATTACGAACAAAGTTTTTTTAGTGTATACAAGAAAGCTTCATGGCCGAGTGATAAAGTCTTCGGAAATGTAAGATACCAAGTTCGATTCCTCTTTCGGAAAACACATTTTTCTGTCAAAGAATGCATTTACGGAATTTCGTAAATGATTTGGGAAACTTGTAAGCAAACTTTTCGATTACAGTTCTCAATACGTTTGAAAAATTCAGTGTATGTTCTACGAATTTTCATATATAATTCTACGAATAATAATTGGAAATTTCGGTTTCAAATTTCCAACATGTATTACGGCCTAAAAGCCTTGTTTCGTTTACGAATTTGTAGTAACTCGTAACACTTCGACTTGAAACAATGTATCTATCGTAAAGCAATTTACACATCGATATACGTGCAAAATAACTTCTTTTTAAGGTTAAACGAATGTGACGTTTTACACGTCATCTCTGTTGCGACAATTACTCCGCCTGTTAATGCATTTAGTGACATTAAATGGGCTAATTAACGGCAAACATTGTTTTACTTAATTTCAAATGATTGTTTGCTGAGACGTCTACAACAATGTAGACAAGACCAGAGTCAAATTCTCTCATATTGTTTAACATGTTTGAATAATTTTGTTTGATACCTTTGCTGGATGCCTTTAAAACAAAATTTACAAATGTTTTGATTATAAAGAAAAAAATTACTAGAAGACTTCTAAACTATTAGTATATTATCAACAGATTTGTTGTATTAGGGATCTACATAACTGAAATTTACAATTATTGTGTAAATAAGGCAAAAGTGAGGATCCATCGAGAAAGTTTAGCACCAGTTGCTTTATTGCTTGTTCCTCGATTCTGATACGCTATCACTTTAGGCTGTTCAGCTCCGAAACGCACTTGAAACCTTTTAATAAAAATAAGCGTACGCGAAAATTTAAATAAGGTTATGTTTGGAATAAGAAAATAACTGTAAAATATTAAACAATCAAACAAAAATTATTACATTTCGTACCTTTCTCAAATTTTCAGAAGTAACATTTTTTTTACCAGTCACACTATAAAAATAGCATCTTAATTAAGACGTCTAACCTTACAGAGTTCTTGCAGTGCATTCCTTCACATTAAGAGAAATGAAGTTTCCATTTATTAAACTAAGTTTAATAAATGGAAACTTTTCCGTTAGGAAACGATTTCCGTTAGGAAATCGCTTTTCCAGAATATTTAGCTTTATATGTAATGTATATATGAAGTCTAAAAAAAGTCTTAGTGTTGTTCAACGTTAAATAACTCAAATGGTTTGTCAGACTAAACCTTATATAAAAGTTACGTGTTCAAAGAGCACTGTAGTAAATCCCATATAGCCATCAAACGTGGAATCCATGTGGATTTTACGTGGAGAAACATTTGGACGTAGATTCGACGTAGATTCCACGTCGAATCTACGTGTTTCAGAGGTGTGTCTGTTAGGGATGTTCATTCAAAAACAATATGTCTAATATTCTTCATCTAATAAATGATTTTATGACTGCGGAAATTTTTTGCAATCCACTGAAAATACGAAATAAGTTGCCGCAGATTAAATTGTCGTATTTAATATCAACTTAATGAAGCGTCAGGTGAAAGAATAATATTTGATATCAACGAATTCTAAAGGCCCAAGACGATAAACATTTAATATTGAATTCGCATCAGTGCTTTTATTTTGCGCATGCTTTATTTAGAGATTCAGGTTATAGATCAGTTACTTTTTAATTTCAATCATTTTTGAGGATATGAATTGATAATATTTCTGGAAACGAGTTCGACTGAAATAATACATTTACCCTTTAAGATTAATTGAATTAAACCCACCTATGTAATCAGC
Organism: Ceratoteleas bidentatus; assembly: GCA_022817645.1. Taxonomy (NCBI): domain Eukaryota; kingdom Metazoa; phylum Arthropoda; class Insecta; order Hymenoptera; family Scelionidae; genus Ceratoteleas; species Ceratoteleas bidentatus. The sequence continues at coordinate 21,076 of JABFPB010001954.1, forward strand.
AGACTGAATATATACATATGTCATTATCACAACCAATTTGGCGGATTTCCCACTACATCTTCGATGCAGAATCTGACAAAATCGATTAAATTCTACAAAGCAATTTATATTTATATAATATATATATATATATATAAGTATACAATTAAATAAAAAAATTAAAATGTATGTATTGCTACAATAGCTCGAAATATAGGAAGTTAGTTCAGTAACAATCTACTTGATTTTGGAAGAAGAAAGTAAACATTCGTCTATTTTGTGAGGATGCATGACATGTGGTAAAATGTTTGACAATGGGTTGGTGTAGACAATCGTGGTTATTGTCTGAATTACAATCGATTGGAGACTTTCCAGGCGACGGTGCTTTATTGTGAAGTTGATGACGGTCTCAGAAATGTGCAGTTTTTATAACTCTCGAGTACCCAAGTTTTTGACAGACCACCGCGTAGATTAATATGATTGCATTGTTCGAATTTATCTCGAATAATATTACGTAATTTTCTACTCGTATAACATGCTTATAAGATAATCAGACTCGGCAATTAAATTATCCCAAAGATCTTTGGTAAATTATTTATGTTGAATTTCCAGTGCGTTATTCTGATTCAAATGTTTTCATTAACATATTTTAATTTCATTCTCACAATGCTAAGGTCTGGCTATTTTTAAATGTCATACTTTGATAATTATTTTCAACGATAAAACGAGTTTTTACACATACAAATAATTTAATAATATAATTATTCCGAGGGCTACATTTAATATTTTGATTTGACAGAACCCCGGGCGCGTGAAAAATAAATGTTTAGCTGTCAATAAAAAAGCTGTTAATAAATGACAGCTTCATTTAAAGGGATATTTTATTCACAAACCCAAGTTGTTAACCTAAAAAGTAGGAGAAAATAACTATTTTCAAAAAAACCTGAAAACTTAATTGATTGATTATTTATCATAAATTTATGTGTGAATACAATTCGTATTAAATATATACGGTCTTAGGAAATCACCCCCAGTCAATATTTTAAATTTTGCGTGACGCAGGGGTTACGCTGGCGTTACTCAGGCTTAACCCCATTTCCACTTTTTGAAAAAGTAATGTTGACTGGGCCTATATAAAATTTAACTTTTGTCCCAACTTTGTTAAACATAGCGGCACTAGTTGCTAGACACTAGTCAGCAAGAATTTAAAGTCCATTGGACTAATTAGACAATCTCCACTATTAACCCCCCCCCCCCCAAAAAAAAACACAGTAATCCGTCGTTATTAAATAGGACGGCGGAACATTGTCAGAGCCTTAGT
>JABFPB010001955.1:0-22371 GCA_022817645.1 Ceratoteleas bidentatus
GAAATTGTATTTCGTACCAATATAGTGGTATTTCGTACAACTAAAGTGGTAACTTTTACCACTTAGTTTTCTCAGTGAACAAGTATTTGAGATATTTAAAAACACCTTGAAGTATAAAAACGTTCATTCATACCAGTATGAAACTAAATTTGTCCACTTGAGTGTTAACAAAATAATACAGATTCTTATTTTTATTTTCATTCTTATTAGTATGATTACTACCGAGAAATTATGAATTTCGAAACAGTACTCCATTTATTTAAAAATATGAAAATAATATATTTGAATATTACTAAACGTGGCACCGAACATTATTTGAATATGCAAAAACTCTTATTTATTCTGATTTCGAAGTAAACTATAAATAAGAGTTTTTGCACAAAATCCAAGAGTTGTTTTTGCAGTGTTCTAGAAACCATTTCTTCCGTTTTCTTACAACTATTATTATTATTCCTTTACTGTATATCACTTTTAGTGAACTTTCTATAAATTATACCATTTGAAATAAATGTTGACGGTTTGATAAACTGCGAATCTTAATTATTTCGGAGGTTTATAAAAATGACGACATTACCCGATCAATATCGTCTATTTCCCTTAACCAGAGATTATTAGAACATTCTAGTGACCCCCTCTATGAACTGCCCGGGCAATCGGGATCTAATGTCACAAAGGTGCTGGGTGTTAAGTTTTGGGGTGGTAACTTTTCAAAGGTTACTCCGGCAATCTGGTCCTATGAATAGCACACGACTCCGGCCCGTCCAACCTTTTATAGGACAACCTATGCCCAGGTTCCGGTCGAACGCTTCAGTATGTCATCGTGTTTCCTGTCGAAATGCTCAGCGACTTCATTCTTAATAAATTCATCGGCACCCCAGGTGCCTTTATTACATGACACACCCTGTCACGCAATTTCGGTCAAATTACTCGATAACTCGTTCTTACATTCACCATCCTGCGATCGATACCGTTCACACACATTTCCTGCAAAGATTATAAACGAGTGACGCGCATTATTCCGCATCTAGTCAACTTCTCAATCGCTAAACGAAACGTCGCATTTTTAAATTATAATTACACTAAATTACAGGCCTGCGAAAAGCCGTTCTTTTCCGCCAACGCGAGAATAATTCACAGTCACGAAGTGTCAGCCCCATCAGTTATGAAGTTAATGGAACTATAAAATAGCGGACAAATACGGTTACAACAATTTCGTTGCTCCGTGATTTAATGCGACCGTAAAGCCGCCAGTCGCGAACAATCAGCTGCTACACTTGCCAGCAATAATTTTATTCGGAAGAGAAATCAATGGCTAAGTTGGCGTGGATCAAATGGCGTTTCTTCGCACTGTCGTCGAGATCCGCCGCCGGCACGTGGCGTTACGTCGAACCTCGCTTCACCAATCGAAACATAAAAACCAAATTAACAAGTACCACTCGAAAAGCGTTCCGGGCCATTTGCCGGCGCTCCGTTCCATTAGCGGAATTCGACAATCCCGGGGATTTAAATTTATGAATCATGACTTGCACGTATTTCGAACATCATGCCGCATTATTCCTGCAATTTGTTCGCCACGTTTGCCGTATCATCTGCCGGGTTTTATTTCGCGTCCGCCACCGTTGCGATACATTTGCGCAAATGGATCGGAAATATTTCGCGGCGTTTGCGTCCGTCGGAAAAAACTGGACGGACAAATATTGTTCGACCCGGCATCTCGAAAAATTGCGCGTCGCAACCGCGATTCGAGTAATTAAGGCTTACTGTAAGACGCTTTGATGTATTTGCCGTGCCGCTTAACGCTCAGGATTATCAAGCTGCAACAGCGTCGGGTTCCGTTAATCATTGAAGGCTAAAGAGTTGGTAAGTAGAAATGATTATATTTGGACTCGGTGTACCTCCGTCGGGCGTTTAGCTTTAATTCAAAGCGAATCGTTTTTCAATCCGCGGAGATTCGACGAGCGCTTTTATCCGTGGCGATTTCGTGCCGTTCGTAAATATCGCATGTAAAACGACGAATTACGGGAAGGAATCACGGGGATCGACTTAGCGGCGTTCAATCAGCGAAGAGCCCGGAACAAAAGCGAGCCGAACTTTGCGGCGCAATTTGTTTTAATAGATTGCTTACAGCGAGTGGAAATATTGTGTCAAGGCGATAACACGCGGATAAGGATCGCGAGACAGCGGAGTTACGCCCGGACGAAAGCAATTAGCGCGCGAAAATATTGTCTTACGCCGCAAAGTGAATGCATCGGGAACTGATAACAAAACTACCCGGGACGTTCGTTAAGACATCGAAGTGAAATTCCCATTCAGACCGTCTCCCGCGCCCCGGCAGCTTTAAATTCATGGAGACTTACTTCTTCCGATAGGTGAAAGCTTAGGGGAAGAACTTTTCTTCCTGGTGTTTCTACTTTGTTGAATCTGCTTCCCCTGGCTATTTCTCCAAAAAGCCCATCTACGGCCACAGATTGGATCCCAAGTTATACGAGTCGGTAAAGCCGAACGAGTAGTGCCTCATCTCATCAACACCCCCGCCGAACCGGGGTCATTCATTGACAATCCTCCCGTTCGACGTCGCCTTTTATATTAACATCGTGTTAGCCAAAGGAGCTTTCATCTAATTTCACCGCGGGATTAGCAAGTTTGCGATCATTTTTCGAGTGGCCGCAGGTTTCCTGCCGTCGAGTTTGCTGGTGAAAAACAGACCTCAGTTAAAATTTCCTGTTGAGATGAGAGATTGTAACAACGTGGAGGAAAATGTTTGGTTATGAACATGAAATTTAGTTAGGGGACCAATTATTTGGTTTTAGGTAAAATGAAGGATTTGGTTGTGGCGACCAAATAGAGATGTTGAGATGTTTTGGTGGAAGAAGAACGAAGTAATTTTGAGAACGTTGGTTTTATTTTTTGGGTATCGCAAACGAGATCAAATTAATGAAGAGTTTGATTACTTTGACGGAATAATAGTAGAATATCGGCTGTAACAATCAATTAGAAGCGATCAATAAGTGTAATGAGGAGACAAATACAAAAAATAGTTTATTAAAATCTGTATTGATGTTAAACAGAGAAGTACTGACGTACACAGTAACTAAGTGTGTTCCAAAAATTCTAGTTAGATTTTAGGTTTTTTCGGGAAATCACCCTCACGGACGAAAATCTAAAACCTAAAATATACTCCATATTGCCGCTTTTTAATATTTTTTATAAAAAATATATTATTTTATATTTTATATTGCCGCTTTTATATATTTTATAAAAAAATATATTTTGCAGACATAAAATGAAATACATTTTCGTCCATGAGGACCACCCTTAAGTGTTTTACCATTTAAACTAAATTTGAAACGCTAGAACCAATTTTAAACTTTAGAACTGAAAGTTTTTTATCGTAATTCATACACTTTTTGCAGTGTATGAATTATAAGTAAAAATAAAAATAATTTTACTTTATTTGAATTCGGTTCGACAACAAGTTTAGTTGACAAAACCAAACAGCTACGGTAATTCTACCTTTGAGTAATTACAAAATGTTTGCTTCCGATTTCTCGATGAAAAACGTTTCGTCTAGATACGTTTCATTAGTTACTTTCGAAATTTTTGGTTAATTTAACATAATGATTTGGTTCACGTTATATGTAACATTTATACATTTTTGTTTACAAAATGTCGTTAAATTTCATTTTATAACATGTTTATTGTATAATATTTATAATGCTGTAATTTTTATTTATGTTTCAGGTAATCAGCATAGTTGCGAATTCCGCTTAACTTCAACAGTCAAATCAGTCGTATTAAAAATCAGTCGTAAATAAAAATCGATTTCATTCTTATGACTTTATTTATATAAGAATGCATCTGTTATTTGCCGATTTATTGCCAAGCACCAAAAATCGTAAGTAAATTAATAATATATATATGTATTACGATAACGAAAACGTTTTGTAAACAATGTGCAATTAAATTATTTGAGTACTGCAATTAAACAATTTCAACAATTCAACAGAAATATTTGGTATTTACAACCCAATAATTCGGTTAACTCTAATTAAACCAATAATTCTGTTGTAGTAACCAAAGTTTTGTTGTCACATCCAGACAAATTTCTATGTGTATCTGCTTAGCGAAGCCCATTGTGATCGTTATCCCATCTCGATGCAAATCTGCTAAGAACTAGCGCCTTTAAATATACTTTTTTGATTTGGAACACATATTTTACCCACAAAAATATTTCCTTTCTAGAATGAACGTTCCTATTGTCAGAACCAAATCGTCAAATAATAATTACGGTTCTCACACCCAAATAGCTTACACCAAATAGGCTAACCTCTACAGCTTCGATAGTTTTCCTATCTCGTCAATGTAAAACTATCGACACTATCGATAAACAATCCAGGATTAAGCAAGCCTAAAACCAAGCCGTTTAGTTTCACTTACAAAACGTTTTTCTCCGTGAAGAGCGGCTGATGACGGTAACATCCGGGGGTATTCCAAGCACAGATCGTCTATTCCGTTTTATCGATTCGGAACTTGTCAGTTTATATCCCAATTAATGTCGGGTCGTCCAAGATTTCATAGGGAAACGTAATAACGAGGATCCGGCGGCACATACGAAAGAGTCGAAATCACTTTATTCGCGTGCAATCTGTGGCGCGGGACATGAAGATCGGCGTGTTAGTATGTAGAACACGGGGGATTTAAAGAATAAGATGAAATAAAGTGAAATTCAATATCATTGTTATGAGAAACTCACATATGGGCGTTCTATGCATCGGGCTACGTGTCGCGAATACACCGTCATGACGGCGCGCTTCAATTTGTGGCCATTTTTCATGCCAAGTCATTGCGCGGCGGGGCGCTTTTTCCGCCGACTTTTTTTCGAGTGTGTATTAACATGTTATCCGCACGCACCGCTATCGCGCGCCTTTGAGCGCCTCTGACAAAAAAGGGACCGTACCGTCGAGCGAGACAGAGCTATGTGTTCGGAGGGTTGCGTCGAAGCGAGATGAAGAGCGCGTCGAGTGTCGTTTTTCGCTTTATTTTACTTGCACGTGCGAGGAATATCGGGCAAATTGACCGTTTCGGCGTAGCTTGGCATTGAAATAAAAATGTTGCGTGCGATTTTGCAAATGAATCAAACATTTCGGAATGGATCGCGGGATCGGGAGGCCAAAAAGACATTTCCGCCTGATCTGATTAAACGCGATGCTATTAATGTTTACCTATCTGTAGCACCGAAGTGGTCCATAAAGTTTTATGACACACGCGAGTTTAACGGGATCAACCTTTGTAGAAAATAAATAGCGTTCGAAGCGAGCGCTAGAAAACTGCCGTCACAAGCGTAATCGTATAGTTTGCCTGCTAGATTTCATTTCGACCGGGAAAGCGGCTTTCCCGTATTCCGTTCGTACTTTAATTTTCAATTATACGCGCTACGCTTTTCATTTCATGCGATTACCCGGCCGACGCTCGCCGCGTCACACACAATCCGAAAATGGCAATCGGGAAAAACTGCGTTACTTGATGATACCATTCAAATTACGTTTCGAGTTTTATTAAGACCCGGGCATCGGGATAATCACTTTGCGCCGCCGCGACCGACAAGTTTGCACGTCGCTCTCGCAAACTTGTTCGTGGGTTCGCCCGTCGATAATACAGTGGAAGCGTTTTTGCTCGTTCGAAAATTGATTCGAGCGATCGGCGATGAGGGCAAATACAAAATCCGGCCATGCAATTTTTAATTACGTATCAAAAAACATCCCATTCAAAAAATGTCTAGTCTAGTAAAATTGTAGTAAAAGACTGGGTCCTAGTACAAAGCTGAAGTGTTAAACTATTTACATGCCAACCTCAAAGTACTGTCCACTACATGAAGTGATAATCTGGTAACCACAACCTAATTGTTATCAGCCTGTCTAGCAACATGATAGATGACTTGATGTAACTATTTACTAAACAATTTTAGCAAAAGTATTTAGTGTCTAACTAGTTGATAGACAACTTAGCCTTATACTTGAGAAATATATTGTAAAAAAGAATGTGTTGTGTAATATTATGCATTTAAATTACAGTTTATTTTTTCAGCAGGAAACTTAATTGGTCGAATCTAGAGTGGATTCTGGTCCTTTAACCTGCCCAATTTTAACTTATTCATAACTTACCAATTTTTGCTCAATTTTCTCTAAACTAATATATTTTATTTGAGCGATGTATCGTCGTGTTCTGTGATACTGCGGCTTATGAAATTCGCCCTGACAGATTGTTATGCGCGAAGAAAAAAATTATTCAAACACTCGCAGTCTTCAGTGAGCTCCACGGCTCGCTTAATTGTGTTTACGCAGAACGACCGCTAAATGTTGCTGCGTTTCGGTGCACGCAACATTGTACCGACTGCTTTGTGATACAAATGTCGCAAGCGCCCTTTTTTTGGGCGCTTTTTGTTGCCCACGCGTAATTACGAACGGCAAGTCATTTGCCGTCATTGTGGAATTACGTCGACTGGCTGTATGTAAATTTCATTGCAACATACGATTTCGGGTCGAGACGACTTTTTGGTGCAATTACTTCTTTTATGGCGACGCTGAGGGAAATTCGACAAAGTGGCTCGCGCAATTCGGTCCCGGGTAGTGCAATGTTTCGATTTTTCGAACAAATTAGACGACGCTTCTTTATATTCGTATAATTGGCGTTATGGAAAAAGTTACAGCAAGTTTGTGGACACGTTGTATAGAAATGGATGAAATTTTCGCCACTGCAAGTAGATAATTGTAGCTTTTCAGGAATTGTTTAAGTTTTCAATTTAGATAATTGTCATCTTGGTGCTTTTCCTGAATAAAAAGCGAGGTTTGAAACATCATTTTCTGCGCGTGGAACTTTATAATTATTTGCCAGGTATTTTTATCATTGCGCTTGTATTGATAAGTACAGCGGTAAATGGTAAAGTGTAATGAAATTGACTCGAATATCAGGCGAAATTTATGTACAGTTCTTAACACGCTTTTTCTTTCAATCGGTGTATTTTCACGCTGGAATAACGTCGAAAATAAACTCGTAACATTTATTACGAACTTGCAAATCGAAGCTATTTTTGTGACTATTATAACAATTCTGTTCTTTATTTAATCTTCGTTCAAAATCCCCCGCGTTTTATGTCAATCATTAACAACGTTCTATCAGAGAAACAACTTCCGTCAGAAAAGTTCAGTAATCAATAAAGTATGAATCTTTGATGAGCGATATTTGTGCATTTTATGGAGAAAACAGGGAAGATTTGTTTTCTGAATAATGGACGCTTTCTTTCCGAAGCCAGGGAACATTGATTTTCATTTAATGCTCTCAAATCCACGAAACGCACAGCGCAAGTTGAAAAATGTTCCTCGCCAACCCCATAAATATCTAATTATTGCTTGTACCACAAAAATAAAACACTGCGCACTCCCGCAACAATTCAAAAACTTATAGCTCTGACGAAAGGCTTTTTGTGAATGCAAAACAAATTCCACACCGCAATAAAAAATAAATCTTGATCGCTAGCGCGGCGCTAAAAAAACGTGGCATAACGTACTGCCACTTGAGTCAATTAACAAAGATCGACAGTTGCAATTGCCAGCGCAACAAGGACGCATTACCGGGCATCCGGAAAAGTGAAATAAAATGGCTGCATTATACAAAGCTTAATCCACTCACGGGCAGCGTATCACGCGCAACACGAAATCCAATTTGGTTACAAAATTCATTCCTGCCAAGTCACAATAAACAACACAGAGAGACGCGCGACAGCCTCGTAACAGGTCATCCATAAGTAATACCGGCAGTCGATATTCCTTGAAATTTCGGAAATAGACTGGTCCGCTTCGTATTATGCGGAAGCTGCTAATAATGCGCTCCCCCCCCCTTCCCCTCATCCGGTCAATGCTCCTCCGGATTGCTCCGGCCGCACTCGCACAATCCCGCGCCAACTTTCATAACTGACACGTTAACGCGAGAATGACGGAGTAATACGTGGCATCGTTGAATCCCCAAATCAAAAAGGAATTCCCCGGAGTAGACTGCGAAGTTGGCCCCGGCTAATGCGAAAATAACGGCCGAGGGACGAGCGTCGTTGTGTCTCGCTCGCGCGCGCGCGATCCGCTCCCTCGTAACCACGGGGCATACAAGGGCCTGCACTTTGGACAATCAAAATCGATACTAATTGCATTGAAAATCAATTACCGGGTGCGCGCGGCGCAAATAATGTACGAGTTGTAAAGTTACGACTGACACCGCAGCGATACTAAAAATGCGCGCCCCGCAGCCTGCAGAGGCCGCTTTCTGTTTTTCGCCGTCTCTGTCGGGCAGCGCGCGCGATTTCATTCCATTACGGCGATTCGGGGGAGCGGCGCGGCGCTCCGCGAAATGAGGCACGTTTCATTTATTTTGAACAAACATTCGGCAAGATGTAACGAAGGGTCGCCGCGTAATGTGCGGGGGAGCGCTGGTCAGGAGCCGAGCGCTGGAGACGACGCCGTGATTCGGTTAGGAACGCGGGAAATGGAATATTCATTTTCACCGGGGACGATGGTTCGAGTCTCGTTACGTTCAATTAGGCGCTCGCGCAAAGCCTGGGTCGGCTGGGTGGGAAGCGCGGAAAAAGTGTGGATGTGTGACACTTGGCGGCTGGAGAAGAAAAGATGAAGTCGAGTGAGGAAAGGGTGTACTAAAAAAGTGTAAAATTAGACCGACAGTCGACAGTTGCGGAATTAGTGCATTATTACTGCGCGGACGAGATGGTGCAGTTGAATGTGTTGAATTAAACAAATTCGGGGTGGATTAATCTATAAATAAAAACTTGAATTGGTTGACGCAGTATTTATTTTACGAAAATTCCTGAAATTGTTTAATGTTCCCGATGGGTTTCAATTAAGTATAATCTAAAGGTATATGCATCTCCCAGATTTATTAAAAAATCTTATCTGCAGTGTATTTAAAGTTAATTAGGCCTAGAGTGAAATAATCGCTGGAGGGATTCCAAAATACTATCGATTTTATTGGTCCCATGTAGAAAAGTCGACGGTTGACCGATTGTAACAATTTCGCCAAGACTGGCACAATGTCAGGGACCAACGGTCGAATACACTTCTGAGACGACTCTGTTCCGTTGTTGGCACACAAAAGAGCCTATCATGGGCCGACGGTTGGCCTAAGATTTCCAGCTGATATTCAGCCAATAGTTGGCGCAATGTTGGCCCAGAAAAAGCCTAAAAATTCGATGACAATCGTCAAGCAATAATTTGCAAGACAATAAGCAACGATAGGCCAAACGTTGGCCCAGCATTGGCCCAAAAATTATATTAACATCATCAAGCAGTCAATTGCCAGACGTGGACCAATGGTCGGTGAAATGATGGTCCAACGTTGTTTGCCGATGGTCGATATGTGTGCTAACCCAGCACTGGGCCGAGCGTTGAGAAACAGCTAGCTCGTTTCGGTAGGCAATCCAACGACATTGACCATTGGTCAATGTTGGCACAACGACGGCCGCCAATTTTTTAACACAGTTGGCACAACATCGTTTGTTTGTCAGCGTACATAAGAGCCTATCACGAGGGTTGGCCGAGCAACCCTCGTACAATGAAAAAACATCCTACAATAAAAAAACATTATATGTCATTTCAGCTTGTTGAGCAAGAGGCGTCGTAGCTCAGTGGTAAGGTTCAGGCTCCGTATTTCAAGGGACGAAGGTTCAGTTCTTCAAACACTTAATGTTTTCTGCCATAAATAATTATGACAAAGTCTAAAATTTTACTGATAAATATCATAATAAATATGTAATTATATACTATAAGCAACGAAAATATGTTTTTATTGAAAATATATTTGACGATCGGTCGCCAACATTAGTCCCAGGTTGAGCCCTACGAAAACATTTTAACGATTCGATATTAGCCCGATACCGGCAGCCAACGGATAGCCAACGATCTTCGACGTTGGACCAACGCTTGGCCGATTGTTTTTTCTACATAGGTTTTGAACTATGAACCTAACTTACTCATAACGGCCTAAAATTTGTTAACTTTTGTTTATTATTGATTTTTTAATGCAGAATTAATATTTTGGAATTAAATATCGACATATTTAATAATTTAATAATGAAGAAAATGTTACAACATTATATAATATATTTATTATCTCAAATAATTATAAAATATGAGTTTATTTTGGAATCCCTCTAGCGATTATTTTCATTTTTGACTTAATTGGCTTTAAATACACCGCAGAAACGATTTTTTTAAAAGATCCGAGAGGTGCACGTATTTTTGGGCTACACTTAGTCAAAGCCCACCGTGTTCCACTGAATTTGTTACACGTTTAATACAAAATTCATAAAGGGATAACCTTTGCTCTGTTAACGGTATTTAATATCATCTACACCAGCGGTGGGATTTTTAAACACCGAAGGAAATACTGAATGTAAAATTTTTTATTTTGCGACTCATGAACGTTTATCCGTGTACGGTATGGAATAGTTATTACAGTGGTGTTACGAAGTAAAAATAAAATAATTTTAATAAGTATAAACAATTGTACGCGTAATCTGTATAGTATGGCTGCTGAAATGTATGCATTTCAGAAAATAATACAAAAAATGATTACAGATGAAACACAGAGAATGTAAGCTGACATATTTGTATAATATATTAGCAATCAGTTTATCGGTTCATTCAAGTAAATCCGTTTAAGCGATTCTTAAACAGGGGTTAAGATTGTCACTCAATAAGTTAGCTTCTTGGGTCAGAAATTTTCTGAGTGTAAACATTCTCAAAGAAGACACAGCAAACACTCTTCTTTTTCTAGTGTTTTCAAACCAAATATACTCTGAAATCAGGAGCTGTTCAAGAGATAACGATGTGTACCATTCATTTTATTTTTTAGATGATAAATTCAATCAAAAATAGAAATAGAAATAATCATCGAGATTGAATTACTTGCTGATTGTGCTTACTAATTTTAGATTGAATTACTTACTAATTTATTATTTTTTATCCATTCAATAATGTATTTATGGAGACCGTCTGGTAAAATGCCTAAATTCTGAACTGTTCGACCGATTTTGATGAAATTTGTTTTGCAAAGAGATGTCAATGGATATCTCTATGCTATTACCACCAGTGGATATCTCTTTGCTACTACTACCAGTGGATATAGTATTTGCTACTACCACCAAGATCTGCCCCGACGGCGGCTCCAGGCAGATTCACGCCCAGCACGGAAAAAAATTGAACCAGTACAAGCAAATTTTTACCTGATAAACTGTATGGTTACTATGGGTACAAACAAACTGTATGCCTGATTCAGTCAAATACATTTCCCTAACATGCGTCATGAGAATCGGACAAACGGTTTAGATAAACCAGAATATGCGTTTGGCTGAATCAGTAAAACAGCCACGTGTTCTTGAAATGATCTGTTATGTTTAATTTTCGTTTTCAGAGTTTAATGATGGAGCCACCTAAATGTTGTTTCTGGTTGGGATACACTCTTTGACTGATACAGTCAAACTGGTTATTCAAGATACATAACCTACAGGAGAATTCTGCTATTTATAGTTTTGTGAATCAAATAAATGTGCTTGTGTAGCTTGAAAACAAATTCTGACAGCTGTACAAAGAAACGTCTACATATTCGGATTTAGCTAATACGAAGATCGTTTTTTTCCGTCAGACGAACTTTCGCCAAAGCTGTTGAAAGTACGGCAACAGTATGGCGCGAAGGTAGTGAAAGTTTGTCAACAGTATGTCGTCAATATGGCATACGAGCATGGCAACTGTAGGGCAATCGCCTGCCGTACCGTTGCCTGTTTGGTGCCATACAGCTACCAAATTGCTGCCAGATTCATGCCAGACTGTTGCCAGACTCTTTTTACGCGGATTGATGACGCCTGAAAACAAAAGTTAACTCATTTGTTGCAAAAAAAGTTAAAACAAATCATATATATGTTAATAATTAATCAAATATAGGGCATTTTTAAAAAGGTAAATATACGCCAATTTTCATTAAATTTCAATTTAGTTTGCGCCAAAATGTTCGAAATTCAGTTTTGAACAAATCTGTCAGAATTTTAATAGCAATTATAGTGTTCTGGCAATCCACGACTTTATTAAAGAATGTCACAAACAGACCAAAAATAGGACTTTTCTCGAGTTTTTTTTTACATTAACGTGAATAACATTTTTCAAATTGAACTATTTAACAAAAATTCTAAACATTTTAACGAAAACTACATTAAAGTCGGATCAAAATTCGTGTACCTTTAACTTTTAAAAGTTAAGAATTTCTGCAAAAAAAGTTTTCCAGATAATCGAGTTCAAAGTAAGAAGTTTCCTGACAATCACTAAAAATCACTTTCGAAAATCTTTTTTAATCCGTATTGTATCAAAATATTAGAATATGCAATAAAACAAAATTCAAAACATCTTTTTTGATCAAAAAGCACCAGACGGTCCCCTTAATCTTGAAACGGAGTTGAAAGTTGAAATTAAATTAAAAACACTTTATATTTTTGTTAAAAGTGTACATGTAAAAATACCATAGCAACAAGTAATGATCGATAAGTAACGTACTTAAATTTACAGGAGAAGTATAAATATTTGATTTTCCACTTACCGTGCTCCATCTGTAAAAACATTTCTAAAAACAAGAATCACGTAAATAAATTATCATCTGCTAGCTTACATACAAAGTTATATATATCTTTTTATTAAAGCGTCCAGACTTTATGCAATTTCGTATAAAATATGCCATATTTCGTAAAAAATTCGAACAAGTAAACGTCAAATGACTGAAACAAATGAACGTTTACTCGAATCAGGTAAAAGTTTGACTGAAGCACCTAAACTGTGGAGTTGAACTAGATTTTTTCGTTTACTTGTCTCTATTTCAGGTAAATATTTACTAGAATTAGGTAAACTTTTTTTTTGCGTGTATATATCCAGTTAACTCGTCAAGATTATTTTCAATATAATAAACCGAATTATTTTAAAACATTACAATATTGTATTTGCAATATATAGTGTTCTTCATACAAACAAATGTTTACCAACAAATTAGTTTCAATTATCTCACATTTCATTGGCCGAGCTTGACGTCGCAAAATGCATACAGTCATAACACCTTGGACTCGGCGGAAATGCGTGACTCACGGGACCTGTTTAAAATATTTGCCAAATCTTGCTGCATCGGACCTAATTGCAGACAAGCGTCGGTCGCGGAAACTCGTTTTTACCGCGAAATACCGGTACGACGAAACAAGACTTATTTAAGAGCGCCTTATAACTTCCGTTTTAGTTGCAAAGCAATCTTCTTTCCGTGATACCTGTTCCACTTTCCATCTATGGCCTTTCATTATTAACCTTTTTCTTCTCGGCCGATCGAACGAAAATTCCACTCAATTAGTTATATTCACAGAGACGGCAAACAGACGCAGTCCCGCGAAACAAAGATACGACTGCGTTAAATATTCCGAAAGATGCATTCTATGCAGTCGCGGCTGTGCATGGACTATCGATCCTTTCTTCTGTCTTTTTCGACTAAAACGCGGAACGTTGCTTTCCAAAATAATGCGCCGCGAAAATCGCACAAAGTTAGACGTTGCACTAATTTTTCGTCTGAGCTCTCCGGTCGAAACAATCCGGATTGGTCCGCGCCCGAAATAACTGATTTTTTTCAGCCCCGAAACGCGCTGCACCGGAAATTTTCAAATTGAAATACAACCGGTCCGTTTTGTTTTCTTTAAAAGCCACCATGTTTTGTGTTCCGTTTCTCGATAAAAAAATGGGTTTCCGCCGAAACTTGGAAGCTTTTCCAGCGTCCTGAAACGCGTGTTTGCCGAGTTAGCGAGTTTTGGAAGGAACAAACTCGATTGTAGTTGTGGTGGAATTAGATGTAACATTGCAACTGGAATGCGATTAGAGGTAAAAAATATTCCACGAACTGTGAACAGTTTGCGAAATATTTCCGCCCTAAGTGCGACGACGAAACGATGATTAATCATTGAAAAAACCGCTGCAAATGATGTTAAATGTTCAACGAGCTCGAAAGCGAAATATCATTAGACCCTTAATATAAGAAGATTATTGCTAATAATAGACCGTAAGCTCTTAGTCTTTAAATAGTAGTATCAATTTATCTTATTTAAGTAGCGGTTCAATAAAGCGATAACGTTCAATGATTAAGAAACGAAAAAAGCGCCGTTTTCCGCTAAAATATTACGTGCGTTGTGGCATCCGGCATTTGGATTGCAGACACGTAGGTAGTTAAAACGCCGAAACACCCTCGCGTGTTTTATTTGTTCGGCTCGAAAACATTTAGACGCATTTTAAAACGCCGCTCAGAAATAATTATTCCCCCGTGACGCGACTTTCGGCGCTTTCCCCCCCGCAATTCGACGTCGCAAAAACGTCGCTTTCGAGGTGAACAAGCAATTCGTCCATAAACAAATAACTCTAGTCGACGTTTTATCGACACTCGAAATAAGCAGTTGGTTTTGATCCTCCGTCGAAATTCGGATTAAAAGTCAAAGATTCGACGGGCGCCTGACTTTGCTGTTATCCCGGCCTGGGAATTCAATTGACAAGTTCCCGCAATCAATACATTATCCATCCTGCCAAAATAAACTTGAGGATTGAAGTTTTGTTATGCAAAGCCCCAGGATGATTTATCTATCCGGCATCGCGCGGACTTTTTTCGCGTCTTCGCAGTAACATTTCTGCATCGTTGCGCCGGATTACCGCGTGTTCGATAAACATCGGCTCTTCTTTCGTGAAAACATCTCGTCGAATCGCGCAGCGTTATTCGCGAAAACACGGCACATCAAATACGTCATTTCTGGATGAATTCGTCAGATTTGCTGGGGTCAGATCGACGAGGAAATAAAACGAACTGACGCGACCGAGAGGTCGCGCCATCATCAGCGACGTTCGACGAATGGCGGCAATGACGAGCGGTCGTTACTTTACGCCGGAAATTCCGCGCCTTATGGCACGTCCATACTTTTCCGCGCGTCTACCAAACCCGCCTGATAATCGCGCTGTTTCCAATTTACATCGCCGGGATCAATTTTACAGTCGGATGGTAAATACGCCGCTTATCGACGCTCCTTAAAACCTGACTAAAAGTCGATTTGTTTGGCCGAGCTGTTTGCTCGGTGGATCACTTCAGGTAAACAAAGCGACAAAAAATGAAGAGGCAATCAAACCGCGGCACAATTTTTGCTGAACCAATTAATAGGCTGCAACGTAATCGTCGCCCTAGGAATCCATCGAGTTTTTGACAAGTTTTTGAAGCTGCAGACGACGCTGTAGAAACAAGAGTTCTTGAGAGAACACTTCTGTAACATTTTTAGAACACTCAAAGTTACCCGATGTTAATCTTAATGAAGAACACTTAAGGGGTTCTCATCCATTGTGCTCAAATATACGCAATGTTTGGGAATTTTTTTATAGCCAATGAAAAGACCTACGAACAAGCGGTTTGAACAGTTTTGTTCCTTGACTCTTGAAGACCAATTACAATTTTTCTCCCAAAAAAAGAAAATGGCGTCTCAAAATGGCTGCCTCGTGTTGAACTGCATTCAGAGAAATTTGGCACACTTAAAGTAGACGAAATTTGCTATGTCTTATACCTAAAGTGATTGAAATTGGACAAAATTTACCCAAGTTATGGGCATTAAAAATGCCCATAACTTGGTTAAAGTATTATAATTCTTCAGCGCCTTGCCAGAAAAATTGACGGAATTTTACTTGACCGCCTTATTTACCAAGTGACGCTAATTGTCGCGGTCGATCGATTTGCCCGGCTATTATAATAAATTGGTACTGTGCGCCGAAATGGGAATGAAAACGCGAGGGGGCATCGCGCGCAATTTCAATAACTCGATACTTTGTCCTCCGCGGGAATAAGCGAAAAAATAAGCGTCTTCGGGCCGCCGTACAATCAAGCGTCTCGCTCGCTCGACCGGATCCGCGGCCGTCTAACAACCCCTCGCAAATCCCTCTCCATTATATTTTCGCGTTCAAGCTGCATTGTTCATCAGCGACTTCCGTTCCAGTTGCCCGAGTCAACACGTTCGTAAACTTATCGATGACGGCCCCGATTCGCGCTGCCGTGCCACATTGTCGTAAATCTTTTTATATTGCGGCATTTATTTCGCTTTTATTGTCACTCGTAATTCGTTAATGATGCAGTAAACGTTGACTGTATAATGGACGCGCGTCGAGCCGCCGCTTCTGCACTTGTTATCGAGCAGCCCGGGGTTTAATGCTATTTGTCAGGTCAATGTGCCGCTTTTTCTTGCCGCCAATCTTGTTCCTCGAAATCGCCGCGAAATCCATTCTCAAACCGCTCGGCATATCGCCCGCCCCACAGCGCTATTCCTGTCGCAAATATTTGACCACCGCCATGCCGCGAATTCCATCTCGATAAGGCTAGTCATGTCTTACATTGTTTCTAGAGGAACCGCCGGATAAAGAATTCCGAAATGAGAACCGATTAATGTCCGCTGCACATGTGCAGTCAAACATTTTCACTGGCGGGCACATTCACGGCTCGGAGGGTCAGCTGATCGAATTCCGGATTACTTGTGCGGGGGTTTCAGGGATGAAGGTGGCAGTGTGAGAAATTGGCGTGGTGGGGTATGGGGTGATGAAAGTAGAGATCGAGTCGGAGTGTTGAGAATGGAAAATTTGTGTAGTGGTTTCTGCGAAAAGATGGGATGTGGGACACGAAGCATAAGAAACGTGATAATATTCTGATAAAATGTTTAATACGAACAACATTTTTTATAGACGTTCTTTTTCGGTGAGAATAAGTAACCTGGATATGGAAACAAGTGAGTTTTGGTCATGATAATTTTTAATTTTTTATCATAAAGTACGGTGAACATGTAATTAATTTTAACATTTATTTGATAGTTTTTAACACTGAATTATAAAAACATTTATTTTAGAATTGTTCGATATAGGAAATATTAGTTTTTATAGGAAATTCGGTTTAACTGAACTGATTTATACGCACGGGAAAAAACATACTAGGCTAACGTTGGGCTCAATATCCCTAAGGGTGCACGTTCGTTGAATCAACGTTGATTCAACGTTCCCAAAATCCTTGAATCAATGTTGGTTCAACGTTGCTGGATCAGTGATTCAACGTTGAGTCAACTTACTAATGTCCGGGTGGGGGAGGGTTGAATTAATGCTTTCAGCAAACGTTGAATCAACGTTGAGGCAACGGGGTTCCAAGGTTGAATCAACATTATCTAACGTTGAGTCAACGTTCATCTAAAGTTGAACGAGGGTTGATTCAACAACATGTTAACGTTGACTGAAGATTAAGTCAACGTTGAATCATCATTTGAGAACAACGTTGACTCAACGAAAAGTTACTTTTTTTATAATATTAAAAATAATTTTTCAATTTTTCTGTCGTGGAAAGCTCATTAAAGCTATCGAATCTCCGGAACAACGATCTTTTCTCAAATTACAAATAATTTCCGTAATAACTTGTCATAAGTAACAATAGATTAAATTGAAAATATGTATTACTGTGATAAGCTTCTGCGTATAAGCTCGATTAAAATCACAATGGAATTGTCAATTAATTGGGATATTATATAAAACAGACACACCGTAAAGCACGAATGTTCATACGTATCTGTTGCAATTACATCCGTTTATTCTCGCTCTTTTGTCGACGTTGTTATCTTAAGTAATTTTCGTTAATTAATTGATTTTCGTTATAATTTGTGTAATAAATCAGCACTTTACGATAATGTGTATAAATTTTAAGTAAAGCCCTACGCGGAAGGAAAAAAAGTACAACATTCACACAGAAAATCGAATTTTACCACGCATAATCAAAATGTATGACTGTCGGTTGTAAAAGTGGCATAAAATTTTGAAACACGATTATTATATACAGCCATTGTGAGAGTATAAATAAACAAATAGAGTAATGCGGAAAAAAGCATGTTGGTCGATATAGACATGTGGAGTACAATGAGTGATCCGTTTATTTTATGTCTGGGGAAATGTGCTACTTCTTTCATTGAAATACTGCGTTATAAAATACCTTGAAATGCACTTTTCTATTCAAATACTATCAACATTATTTGCATTTGTTTTGTATGCCGTATCGTATCTTACTGCATTTGTTGTTAAAAAAATTCAATGCAATTAAATTAAAGTTAAGATTCTAGGGATCAGTATTATGTTAGGATCAAGAAAATCTGCAGAATTTCTTTTCATTGTTTCAATTCACTTTTATCTGTTATTTTAGTCGAAACACCGATGAAATGTGTGTTTTACTTTCGCCAGATTGCTGTAAACTATTCCAATGCAAGAAAAGGTAAATGTTAAATATTCGTTATTAAGCCAGTTGTAAATATTTATTTGTTTGCCCTCAGTGAAAATCTGCTGCAGCATACATATTGCATATGATGTTGCAATGCCATCAATTTATGTTTCGCGGATCTTTAATTTACCAAATAAATAAATTAATTACATTACTAAATTATTTTTCAGATGTAATCGATATGAACGAAAATTTAATCGGCGAAATGAATATATTTTCGTATCAACATATAAATAATCCGAAAAGACCGGGTGGAATTAATAAAATTATTTTACTTAATCTCGCGCGGTGAAATTTTCGGAAGATTGAAAAATGTGAATTATGATTCGGAGTGTTTAATAAAACGACCCCACGAGTTTTTCTAGAACCGTTTGGGGCGATACCTTTACATTTCCCTACTCACTTTGTCTACTCCATTTAATACACCTAATATGATTTTGTTTAGATTTACGAGACTACGTTCTTAAGAGCTTAATTGGCAGACGTTTTTGTGAACGCCTTTTATGAAATATGTTTTATACATACAAATATATAGACCGACAGCCCTGGATCCAGAATACATACATACAAAGATTAATTCCGAGATTGCAATTTATTTGAGAGCCAGTTTAAATTACAATTTATTCCGTTGGTACGTTGTAATGTAAATATAAGAATACGTAATAATGTCGTGAAATGGAAACTCGAATAACCAGAACGACATTTCATTGAATCAAAAGCAGAAAAAAACATTCGGAAGATAGTCGCATTGCTTGGCATTTATTTGTTACCCGATACATTTCTTATCAGAGCCTTTAACACTTTCGCTAGAAAGTCTCTACGAATGAAAAATTCAACATATGCAATTATAGATCTTGCGATTGTACTCGAATGGGCAATTGGAAGAGCAACTCTGCTCTTCCAATTATAAAATGTGTCAAGTCATCTGTAAAGGGAAATTACAACAGGTAATTTGGGGAACGCAATTTGGAAATTGTCGTTTATTTTACAACCAAATAATAACGACGAATTTCATTTCGGGCGCAGCGCGGCGTTTTGTCATTTTTCCGTTTCGCGTTCATAATAAATTTATTTCCCAATAAAAGCATCTCTTGCAGGTAATACGAAATGAATAATTTCGTCTTGCGCATTTGCATTGCCCTCGTAGTCTCAAACACGGTTTCATCGCGGCGCTCCGTCTCGCTCGCTCTCGCGCAGCCGCGCCGTTGCGCAAACAAACCCGCCTCTGTCGAAGTCAAAACTGTAAATATACTTCCCTCTTATATTCCCGAAAATTCATTTATCGAACATTAACACGACGAAGCAACATCTAACAACGCAATTATTGTACGAGCCGTGGAGTTGCCACCGACGAAAGAGCGAGCGTCATAACTACTAACAACGTTATTAGCTTTCGAATCGCGGTGTTGATTACTCGTGAGTCGCTGAATTATGAATCGGATAAACGAGCGGGAAAGAACGGAGTTGCCTTGAACGTTCGCTGACAACAACGGCGGGTTTAACGAAATTAGGATTTTTCACGAGCCTGAGAGCTATCGAAAAGATTGAATAGTGGGTGACGAATTTTGCAATTTCGAGTATTTTTCATTAACAATTACGCCGTATAACGGTAAGTGAAATGGAATTTCAGTTACATAACTTCAAAAACGGTGGCTGATATTGACACACATTTTTCGAACATTAAAACCGGAATGTACGAGGACAATCCATTACCTACGAAATGTTACACTGCGAAGCATTTTTAATTGTCGTTAGTTTAAACGTAATTGTTTTTCATTTGATCATTATAATGGAGGTGACTCGTGAAATATATGTGGTATTTGAGTTTGTGTCATCACACCGTGTTAATTCCATAACCTTGTATATTAAAGGAAAGCGTTAAGGATGAACAGAGAATTGCGTTACGTAAGTGGCTAAATCCGTGATAGTGTGAATATTTCCCATCCCATTCTCATGGAGTGTTATTAACTCGTAGCCCGTTTCACCATGATGATATTTAAAAATTACTTTATTCTACGAAACCGCACTGGAAAATACCACTTTCTCCCACAACACCATCAGGAATGCATACTTTTTATACCGCAAACCACAGTGGTATAAAACCAAAACTTACTACAACAGTTTTACCGATGAAACTAAATCTTGCTACAAACAAATCGAGAACATATGAGTTCCTCGCGTACATTTCTCTCCACCGTTTTTGCCGCTTGTCGCGAAATAACTTATCACGCAATCGACTTCCCGATTCCAAAAAAGCGAACGAAGATTCGTCCGGCATCGAGCGATCGTCTGGAGCGTCCGGCGGTGCGTTCTAATTTTTGTTGTTAACGATGCAAAATAGCAATTCCCACGTCAACGCGAATAGTGAATAATATTTTTTCATTAAGTCGGCGGGCCGAGATTACGGTATCTATCGAGGTGGCCGGTACCAAAGCAATCAAATTATATTCCCAGCGCAATCAAGTTGGCGCGAAAAAGAGACGCGCTGATAGGTGCGGCGGAGGGGCCGGGAGCAAGACGCGGCGCATTGTGCGCCGGCGGTGCGATTTATTTCGGAATTCCGTCGGCACACAGGGTCCTTGATGTATATCGGGCGTTCGCCACCTTCGGCCTCATTAACCGTTTTTCTTCCTCTGTTTCCGAACGTTCCTTTAACCCGAAACATACGTAACGCGCAAGATTACCAAAGCGTTTTGTAAATAAATGCGCCGGCGAATTCCCCCGCGAGCGCGCAAAATTGCAATCGTAATTATTTTTCTTTCGGGCAGAGGGCGCGCGAGCGTCTGAATTTCGCGAGCAAAACGGCGCGTTCAGGGATCCGGTTTATCTTTCGGCTCGTCGACGCTTCCATTCGCGCGCGCCCGCTTAATCTATTCCGGTGTGTCGCGGAAAAAAATTGCGGAAAAGAGGGCCGCCGCCGAGCGCGTGTAAAAAATGCTAATACAGTGGCGGCGTTTTTTCGCGCGCGCGCCGTCGGACTTTTTAGTAGCGATTTTCGTGGCGTTTTGTGCTTTTCGTTCGGGAGCCTCAAGTTTCGCGTCGCGTGATAAGAATTAAATAAGTCGCCGGGCTCCTCTTCGGACAGAGCCAAAGGGATGGCTCGCCTGCTCGTTATTATGTATTAAAGTACTTTGTAAGGTCTGCGCGGTTTACGAGCGATCGTTTACAATTATGCCGCGGGAGGGCGCAGTGCGTCATTTTGACAAACGATTTGTAACGAGTTCCGACCACGTCCGCCAAATTTTATCGCGAGCGCCGTTTTATGGGGATACTCATTCTCGGGTCACGGGGTCTTCAGTTATAGAAAATGTATACGCCACTGTAAGGGGTGTGTGGTTTCGCGGGTTCGGTGGCGATTATTTGGGAAAATGTTTGGAGTTCGGGATAGATAAAGGTGGCAGAGCGAAGCAATGACATGTAGGTGGATTTAAAAGGAGGTGCTGTGAATGAGGCAAACGGTTCAACTCCGAAACAACATTGGTTGCCGAACTGTGGCGAACGGTTAGGAGTTAGTATGGGAGATAGATAACAACGTAAACAAAACTTAATCCATTAAGGACCGCACCTCGATCCAGGGGGACGAATGTGAGCTAACATAGAGTTATTACTGTTGGATCAATCATGAAATTGTTCAAAATATTTCGAGGGTCTTGGTTAAAAATATATTTGTTGGAAGTAATTATTTTTTGGTTCAGCAAATGTCAAATATTGATCAATACACTATACAAAATAATGGTATCCCGCAGTGGAATTCCAATTGAATTTTTGGGTAATCGGAAATTTCTCCTGCAGTGATTCGAATTCCTCTTGCCACAGGTGGAAACGGCATGTTGGAAGGGGAACATCTACCTTCGTTGTTCTGAATCCGTCAAATAGACAGTATAAGTATGAGGGAAGTGGAAGATTTTTTAGAGTTTAGTTGATCATCGCGAAAATGAAACCGTTTTCGATTTGAATCATCTTTGGTCGTGAATTGATCTTAATTTG
>JABFPB010001956.1:0-22363 GCA_022817645.1 Ceratoteleas bidentatus
ATTGCCAATAGAAATCAACAATACTTTCTCTGAAAAACGCGTGTTCGGTAGATTCAGAACAATACAAAATATTGTTTCGTTCTGGATGCGTTTCGAATATAAACTGCAAATACAAATAAAAGTAAAAAATCCACAGATTATCTACAAAAAGTGGTAAATATGCTGTTTTATTATATTCAGAGACGTACATTTTATGTTTTTCGGGTCGCTGAATACGAATCTGAACTTAAAGTTTTATAATTCAAAATGGTGGATCCAATATGGCCGAACAAAAAAACTTGAAAAGTGTACCGATTTCCGCGAAAATGACATATATTATGTTTTATATTATATTATGTTATTAATTATTTTATATTACATTATATTATGTTATTTCCCAATTTTGAGTTCAGATTGGTATTCAGCAACCCGAAAAACCTATATAAACACATTTTCAACCAATTTCCTTCATTCATTAAAATGCATCGCTCAAAGGGTTAAATCAGGTTTGCGCATGACAGTTTTTCGGCAACGGAAAATGCGGGCAAGTTTGTGTGGATCGTTTGAATTGTGTGATCAGTTCGCATCGCAGAGTCCGACTTTTAATTTATTTTACTGTGTTTTGAATCCTGTTTTATTTGACTTGATTACAATTAATTCAAAGGTTGTATTAATTAGCTTTTAGTTATTAGACCATCAGAAACCATTTGATAAATATAGAAACACTGACATAAAGCATGTAGAAAATTAGCACCACATTTAGTACGATTTTAACATGGAATTACAATTAGATGCCAATAAAAGTTGAAAATAAAAGTGAATTTTTATTTTCAACGGGGCAAAATTACGAATAATCACTATTTTTGAAAATGTGTGATTAAAAATTGTGATTTGGTAGCCAGACATGTTCTCCCAAAAGTGCAGAATCAAGATATGGTCGATTTGTGATGAAATGATTGATCATACTTTTTTTATTAACAAAGACACTAACTCCGTGGTAGCAGACTTGAGACATGACCTTAATAAGCCATTTTCATTTTCGCCCTAGAAGGCGCTTTTCTTTTGTTTTCCGCCTACTTGGTGAATTTAACCGAGTTTGGCGAAGTTCTGGTGAATTTAACCGGAAAAACAGATAGCTGGTGAATCTAACTGGTTATTTGTTTGTGTTGGTGAATTTAACCGACACACGTGTTGATAAAAAATTTAGATTTGCTCAAAATAACGTATTTCTTTTCAATCTTCGGGAACTCACTATTTCATTTGATTTTTACTGAAAATTTGATCAGTTTTGAATTCAATAATTTGTTTATTTGTTAGCGTTCGACGAATTAGCCAGGGCTGTAGAACGTCGAAACGCTACAGTATCTTTCAAACAATTTTTTTGAGAAAATTGTTTGAATTCCAAGAATATATCTTATGTGATATAATACATTTTACTTGTTAGTGTGAGAGAATTCACTATACCAAATAGCAAAATTTCCTAGATTTTACCTGGATAGTAAAATGCCGCAATTTTTTCCATACCACATATACTAATCGAGATAAATCGTACCTAGTTTCAAAGAAATATTGTATCTACAATAATTGTTTCCAACGGGTACATAATACTTCACGATTACCCTCATAGCGCAGAATATTTTATACATATTTGAAAAAAATATATATTTAATGTCGCATATTTAACAGATATGTACAAAATATTTACAAAATATTATGCGCTTTTAGGGTACTGTGTGATCTAGTAAAAACTACTTGAGCTATAAAAATTGTAATAAAACTTTTTTTTTGGTGCCTAAAAAATGATCAGAATGATGTTGGAATGGAAATCCTTCATACACTTTACCCAATAATCCCATTTCTCCACTCAAAAAATTTTACACAAATCACTGTTTGCACCGTCTCATTCAAACACTTCTGCATCTCAGCTCGCGTTTTTTTCCTTCGACCGCTTCGCCAATTTCTCATTCGTCGCGTGCCCTTTGTCTCGTCGTTCGAAAAAAAATCTTTACAATCTCCTCTGGTACAACTAACATACTGTTTCAGGCTCAAAAAACGAGTCTTAAAAACTATGAAAAATGGAACAGAAATCTCACAGTCATAACATGAAATTTCATATACATTCACGCACAATTGTGTATGAATGTATATGAAATTTCGTGTTATGACTGTGAAATTTCATATACATTCCCTAACGGCACACTTCTTCGTGGACATTTCTCCGGAGATTCTCCGTAGAACATCAAGATATCTACCAAAAATCTCCCTTAAATCTCTTCTTCTGATTATCCACAAAGAATCTACGTGGATGAATGTAGATTTAAGAGGTTTGTGAGATTATGATTCATTCACAACTGAGTACAATTTGGAATGCATTCACAATTGTAGGGCCTCGCGTTTCGCGTAAAAATACGTCACAATACGACGAAGCGTCCTACTGTACGAACAAGAACCTTTTTCTAAACAAAGAAAAAAGTGGCACTGCATATTTCAACGAACCATTCTTCCGAAAAGTATCGCGCGATTACGTCTGCGCCGCGATGTTAGATGAAACCAATGGCGTGAAAGACTCCTGGTTATCAGGTTAATTTACAGTTACAAGTGACTGTGAAAATCGAAAACAGTGCGCGAGGCGGCATTCGGTTTAATTACCGCATTCCTGTTAATTGCTACCGCGGCTTAATTAATATTTGCCGGTAATTGACGCGAAAATCGGGTTTTATGGATCAAAATGGAGAAACTTTGGCTCTTTTTGTCGTCCCGCCAGCTTTAATGGCCATTTTGTGCACGCATTTATGTATTTGGAACGAGCGCGTGATACTCTTGCGGCTTTTCCGAAAAATCGCTTTCTTCGGACGATTTTCCACACGGAAAAGTATTCTTCGTAAAAATTACTGAGAAGATCGTTGGTCAAAAACGATTTCACTTTACACGCAAAAATATTCTTATTAAATTTTAATTTATAACAACATATATTAAATTTCAGAAAATATTTAATTATGTTGGAATTAGAAAACAAAGATACGTTTTAATCAAATATATATTAATTTATACATCAAATTAAGTTGAATAAATCCTTATAAACAAGTCTAAACAATTTTTTCTATAAACTTTCAATTAAAATATTGATTATATTTTTAAAAAATTGTTTTCATTTGTTCAAATCAGTGAGCAAATGTCTAACGAAAATCAATGTGACCAAAACGACTTAATTATTGAGGATACAATTGGAATTTTCTCTTCTTTTCATTCAAGTCTTTTGTTCGCGGCATAACGATAATTTAATATCCGATCGATAGGCCGAGTTCCTTTCGCGTGACGAATTTCCGCGAATAATAAGAGGGAAAGAAGTACGGCGATATAATAATCTTAGAACAAAGATGCGCGAATGAGTCAAATCACAATAGACCACACTCGACTTGCATTTGATTTGGATTACACGGTGCATTCATTACTGTTTTGTATAAAAATTCCGATCGCATAATTAATGTTATTAAGCGAATTAAAACAGGTAATGCAGAATGGAGATTTCCATGATCCGATAACGCGAGGCAATAATTAAAAAGTTAGTGAACCAGTATGACATAGATCTTCATCTGTTCATCATTATTCATCGAAATGCGGAATAAAGCCCAATAATAATGTTAGATTCATCGTGAATGGTTGTTCGGGTGGGTTTAAGGTGTCGAATTGAGAGATGAAGTTTGAATCGGTAATTTCGCGGCAAAAGTGATTATTCGTAATTTATTAGTGAACTATTTAATATTGATCAACATGATGTTCACAGCGAGATTTTTTTCAAATTTATACAAATCGCAAAATTAGTTAATTTTAGTTAGAAATTACCAAACTTTCACTCAATTTCAATCAATGAAAATTTAATATGTATACAAATACTGTTAAATTTATCAAATATTTAGGTAAATTTGTCAAAACATTTGCATATTTCCTACCATTTTTTTCGATTTGCACATCTTGTGCAGAACTGTTTAGTAAAACGAGCTAAACATTTTTCTGTATATAGTGCCACGTCCTTTTCACCTCGTCAAAAGTCAAGTTCAATTTCAAATTTGAAAACGTGAATTAAAACTCGCTTTTTATAGCCCGAACGTGAATGATTATTCAGATTGCCTTTGTCTCATCGCCGCAGTTCATTTTCGCAAATCATTAATTTAGTCTCATTAATGATTATTTTCACTTGCGCAACGGTTCTTAAACGGAATGAACTTTGCTAATTCTGTCACTTTGCTAAATTTAACGTCCGTGAAGTAGTCAATTATTAGTGAACCGTGGTTTACTTAAGTGTATCACTGTTTCGAGTTCATTGCCAATTTTCTTTGTTCACTTTTTTATCCGAGTTGAACTAAATTATATTTTTTATCGAATGTTGTAAATTATATTTTTTATTCAATATAATTTTTATCGAATGTTGTCCAAATTGGGACAACGATAACATATGTTACTTAAGTAATAATCGAAATACTTTATTTTAAGCCTGAAATGCATATCGATCACTTTAGTATGAGCTAATCAAAATCGCACGAAATTCAAACGAAACATTGCAAAACAACCGATCAAAAGTAGTGCATCGCGGTTGCAAAAACTCATTCTACGAAGCAATTCGAAAAACACGAATTGCTTCGACAATGCAATTTTTCGTTCACGATCGGCCCCTGAAACAAATTGTGCAACTGTCGAGCGTTTTTGCGCTTTTCTGTCTGCATTGATTTCATATCTCCGAATTCAAGTAAGACATTACGTAATGAAATTCGTAATGTTCGTTTTAGTAAAAAAAAAGCAGTCTGAAAGAAAATAAAATTACGTTTCACTGATAGTTTACGTATGATTATACAAAAGAAACAAAAAATAAAGAGATATATGAAAATCGATGACACTGTTCGGGAGATGAACTTGCTGATAAGTTTTTACGATATCCAATAAATCGTTTTTTACTGAAATGGTGTCTGTTTGCATAGAGAAATGTAATCGGTGATGTTTCGTAAAATTTATTTCTCGCTGGATGCATTGAATAAGTGATGAAATTAGTAATTTTAACTGTCTGATTAGTAATTGCAGATTTTGTTCTTGTCAAGTAACAACAATTTAAATTTTAAATTTTAAAAGATAGACTTTTTCAAAATAACTTTTTTAATCGGAAAATTTTCTGAGTAGCAATTAGAATTTGTTCATAGAAGGTAAAACATTTGTAAATTTATTTCAATAATTATTCTAATGTTTGAACATGTTTGAACAAGTTTGAAGATTGAAATACATCCCATCAATTGCCTTACGTAGTATCTCAGATTTTGTATCTGACAAAAATATATTTTGGCATCAAAATAGCCGAAATTTCTTCCTCTTTATCCGGATCTGAGGTACGAAAATTTCCCATCGACTTTTCCCATCTTTTGCCAACTCGAATCTGAAAATTTCATTGCCATACGTTTTCTATCGATGCAAAGCAATGAAAGTCACCCGATTCAGATAAACGCTTAATTCCACAATAACGCTATTGAGGAATTCAAACCGGTTGGGATTATCAATTAATCTGCAAGACATTTATTTATGTAATAAGCGAACGTTAGATATGTTTGAGTGGTAAATTAAGTCAAACGATAAGACAAAGCGTTTCTTTCTTGCACTGCCGCGCGGTGCAGTCAATGTAAAAAGTGCTGGCACGCATTCTTTCAGTTGCGTTTTTTGCACCGCGTTGCATGTACGACAATTTCGTCACGATAACGAAGATTCGCTTTTTCGGGAAAATGTTTGATTAAAAAAACTTTCTTGATTATTATACAATTGAAAATACGTTTTTTCGAGACAAAATATAATTAAATATAACCAAATGATTTCGTTACATCGACGAAAAATGATTTGCTTTACTGCAGAAAGAAATCTTTTCTTATATTCATTACATAATAATGCATTCGTTTTTCTAATAATTATATCATGGTTATTAGTTTAAACAAAATAATTTCCCATTATTTATATATATTTGGAAATGATTAATCCCGAATATTTTTAGAAAGAAATAGTGTTTAGTTACCGCTGTAATAATCAAATCTTTCGGCGAATGCGACATTTCGCGTTCCCCGGCGAAATTCAGCCAATCGCAGTATGGCTAATTAATTTGCCGGCGAGTCAATTAACGCGCGATGCTAATTCACGGCGCATATAAAGATTTTTTAAATTGAACCCGACTGCTGCTGCCGCGACCGGCGAATGTAAATTACGCATTGCAATAAAACGCTTGGCGAGCGTAAACAACCCGTCGAGGCGTTTTCCATCGACTTTTGCCACTGACAATACGTTTGTCGTCAATTTCAGTTTTTCCGCGATTTTATAACTTTAATACGCAATAGAGTTATTCGCACATAAAATGTCATTCGTGGAGTTTCCTTACTCCAGCAATTTACGTTTATTTCGCTTAGAAAACAAATACGTAAAAAACGTAATAAATTTTGTTTGTACTGACATAAGACTATTATTGGTAGTTGGGACTGAAAATCCCAACTCAATTGGCTATTATTTCTGAAAATCTCAGTAAATTATTATAAAAAATGGTTTCAAGAAGTAGATATTACTTACTGACAATTTCTTTTACTTTTTCCGATTCGATTCAAGAGAAAAAAAAACTGTCGTAGATGAGATTCGAACCCAAGACTTTCAATGCATCAGTCGGCAATTGTAACCACTCATTCAAAGTTTTCTTTGAGTGAGTTTAAAAAATAAAAAGACCATTAAATTTGCTAATTCGAAAAATCCTCGTTTTAGGAATACGAACATCTATATATATGGGTCATATATGTTGGCATATATACAGGAATATACGTTACCATATATGAGCTATAAGAACCGTTTAAAAATTTACCCAGCGTAAGTGTTTTATGTCCATAAAATTTCACTTATGCTTTCGATTGTTCGCCGTTGGAATAACAAGTAACAAAAAATCGACACGCCGATTGAAAGAGACAATCGCGGCGGAAAAAAATTGTGCCGTGAAATCGAAATCGAGACGTCTTACTGGGTCGCGATGTCGGAACGTGGCTCTTGACCACCTCAACAACGTTTCTGTCGGAGTTTATCACCGAGAGCGGCGCGATCAAACGTGACAGAATGCTGGCGATCGGAACTCGGCGCCGAGTCCAAACGCATTGCATCAAAACGGGAACGCGTTAATCGCCCCTTCCGCCCGTCGGGCCAATGGATTAACATACAATAATCGTTAATTGCCCACGTTAGAATTCAGTTCCAGTCGGCTGGGAGGCGATTGTTGTGGTTTTTTGTCTCGCTTGTGCGAAAAGCGCTTCGCGTGGCGCGTCATTGCTTTTAATTTCACGCTCGCTGTTCCGCGAGTTACGCCCAGCAATTTTACTGTAATTATTGTTTTCGTTGCAAACAATCGTCGCGGAAAAAAATGTAACTGGAACTGGCGAAGGTTTAATTCTTTTAGATGAATTGTATGGATGTCAATGGTGCAACTAAACTCTGGTGTTTATTTAGGTGCATTAATTTTCTTAACAAGAATCGTGAGAAACAGAGAGGAAGTTCAGATCAAACTGAATTTGTAGAGATGGCTTAATATTTAAATAAGATTTAATAGAGAAGATACTGTTTCATTAGCATATCTGTATAATGTAAATAAAGACCTTAATAATAATTATTAATTAATAATTTATTACTAATTAATCTCTTGAATTGTTGGGAAAATGTAACAGACGCATAGACCTAAGTTTAATTTATTTTACACATTAATGTGCTATATGAATTTTAATTTGTTCACAGGATTGTGCAAGTCTTTCTCTCCAAAATGGAACAAAAAATTGTCCAGTATTTTTTCTTCCGGGCGTAATTTGTGGCCAAGTTATAGTGATTTTCGCAAGTCACTAAACTATTTAAACGATAGTTTCCTTTATGACAATCGCCTATTAAATTTCATTAAATTCGCAATCTACAGTTTCAATCTCTTCAATAAGTTTTAGCGAGACTATCTCTATTCCTAACAGTGTCTACAACTATCCCCAACCAAAATCATTATAACCAATATAAGTTTCGTGGAACCAATGAGGTCTTCAAACGTTTCCGCAATCAATTTCACGTCGGTTTAACTTGCTATAAGGATCTAATGGTCATATGGTTATACCGAACTAATGGTCATTTCATATCAGACACGTCTCTATCATTTCAAAAGAATTGAATCTTTCTCTGCTGCAGAATTTAATGTTCATCTTCAATTAAATGGGTACCCACAATTGCAGACCAATGTCAAAGCCAAAAATAACAGCTCCAAAACAGATTCCCTCTCAACCAGAAAGTTATATTACTTCCCTTGGGCAGAAATGAACCACTTTCCGCCCTTAGTAAACACAATATCCTCTTCTTCATAAGAAATCAGTAATCAATATCAACTGGTAAACAAGCATTTAAGCATCGATGAAGTAATCCTGGAAGAAGAATAAAATACTAAGAGACATCCAGACTATAGAAAGCGAAGAGATTAAAAAAACAATTTTTACAAAAACTCATACCCTTTTTCTACCTAGACGTTTGTTGCTGTAAATCTAAGGTGGTAGAAAGTATTTCCACATAGAAATACATTGCCTAGGAAATAGACATCCATAGGAATTTCATAGGAAGGAATATTTTTAATATTCCTTCCAACATCTTTGCCAACAATACGCTGGCTGGTCATCCCCCTATTTTTCCCTAACAATACCCTATCTAAAGTAATAATTGATCCACGTCAGGATCTACAACAGTAAGACACCCTCCCATTCCTCAACCAGGCGAAAAGCATCGACTTACAGTCATGCCCCGGCAGCAGATGAGGCTGCAGCTGATGTAGATGCGCATGGTAGTGGTGATTGTGCAGCACACACTCGAGGTCGGTGCAGTTCAACATGGTCCCTCAGCGGCGCACCGCACTCCGACGATGGTCAACAGGAAACCGGCGGGTGGAACCGCCCGGCCATCGTCGTGCTCGTCCAGAAATTCGTGCTCGTCCACTGCCACTGGTCGCGCGGCACTGACACTCCAACAGCGTGACACCGCGATCAACGAAACATCGACGACACGCTCGCGGCGATGAGAGCCTCCTCGCCGATATTTATTACAATACGTGCTTTATGTCATTTGCATTAGTTCGACGCGGCGCCGCTGCAGCGCTGCCACGAGTTCACCGGAGCCGCGACCCCGAATCTCAACCCATCGCGGCCGAGGACGCCGCGCCGAACGAACCGTCCTGGGGTCGAGACACTTCCGGCTTCCGGAAGCATGTACCGGTTGGGCAGACACTTCTTCTGAATCTGAGGAGTCGACACTGGTGGATCAGGGAAGGGTCTCTTCTGAGGAGTGGCAATGGTTTTTAATTAAGCTTAAATCCAAACCCAATTTGTCAGAATTTTTGGCTTCGCAGATCTTGTCAGAATGGGCTGAAGAAGGGCTGGCTGGTCCTTTGGAAGGTTCTTGGGCTGACCTTGACAAGAGAGGCACCGTTGGTACCAGACTTCTCTACCCCCAACATTCCAGAATATCTCAAGGACTTCTGTCTCTTGCCTCCAGATGATTCTTGCCTGAAGCCTTTCCTCCAATGACTTCCTTCTCTGCTTCTCCTCCTCTTCACAGACTTCCTCTTCTGACTCTGGACCTCTTCTGTCTCCAGAATCTCTGTTCCTAACTTCGAACTCTTTCCTGGTTGACTTCCTTCGGAATTACACTTGGTCCTCCTCTTCCCTGACTTCCTCTTCTGACTCTGGACCTCTTCTGTCTCCAGACCCTCTGTTCCTAGCTTCGAACTCTTCCCTGGTTGACTTCCTTCGGAATTACACTTGAGATGGTCTCCTCCTACTTGCTACCTCCTGACTTTGGGCAGACACTTGTGGTCCCACCTGGTCCCGCTCTGACGAAGAGCTGGCTCGGAGCCGGCGCGCCAGCCTGGTGCGGTCATCGGCGTACGGCGGCTCGCGTGTCGTAGCGCGCCGGTGAAATTGACGAGCGCGCGAGACTTGCTGTCGCTGGTCGGTCGGCGATCACCGAGAACGGTATGTGAATTGTGACTGCGGGAGCGCGTGTGTGGGTCACTCAGTCACCGGCAGGCGCTTACTTTCCAGTCGCCATGTTGGCACCGCTCTCCTCCCGCGGGTCTCCCCTTTCGACGGCCACGAGGACCGGCGCGCGACGCCCGGGCGACTCGTCTTCGCCGGGTGGGGACCGCCGGTCGAAGGTCGCGCGCGGGTTGGCGGACCAAGGGGTGCGATGGGTGGCGCGTGCCAAGGGTGGCTGCGCCGAGGGTGAGGGCGGAGTGGCGAAGGAAAGGGGAGGTGGTTATGGTTTTTTTAAGTTTATTTGTAAACGAGTTTTTGTGAAAGCTGGTGTGGGGAAAATAAATCTATATAAGCAAAGGTGAAATAGTGAAATTAATGTTTGCTTGTATTAGGTGAAGGTTTAGCGGAATCAGCTAAATGGAGGTATAATAGGCTGCTTTGGTTTGCTAGTTTGAACTTAGGTTGAACGTTTACTTGAATTAGGTAAACTGGTTTTTCCATGTAGTTTTGAAGATAATCCCTTGGTGGAATGTGAAGATTGTTTAAAGGTCCAGATATGAACTGTTACAGTTTAGAGTAGACTGTGAGGTGTTCCATTCTAGGTGTAGTATCTGGATTCCTGTAGTATATGAAGTTTGTTTAAAGGTGCAGATTTGATCCATTTTAGTCCAGATTAGAACTGCGATGTGTTCCATTTTAGGTTTAATATCTGCAAGTGGTTCAAAGGTCCAGATTTGATCCATTGAAATCCAGATTAAGAATGTAAAATGTTTCAATCTAGGTCTAGAATGAGAAGATTTTTTAAAGGTGTCCTATCAAAACATAATATTAAATAATAATCTGAGAATATTATTGGAACATAAAAATATTCCAGGAACATTCCTGGGATATTATTTAATATTACGTGCTGATAGAGTGCAGATATGGTCCATTATAGTTCAGATTAGAACTGAGATTAGTTCCATTCTAGGTCATGAATTTGAAAATGGTTTAAACGTCCAGATTTCGTCTTTTGTAATCCGAATTAGTAATATAGAGTATATATTTCTTCGAAAATGTATAACATGGAATGAAAAATTGTAATGTATGAAAAAGTTTTGTTTTTTTAGAAGGTCAGTCGTGTATGAGTGATTACTGCAAAAAATGCAACGATGACGAAACTAATTTCTTTGAGGCTAACATGGTGCTTAAAAAATACTTGGAATACTGCATTGAGGCACTGCATCTCAGAAAGACAATTCATAATTCTAGAAATGTCTGCAGCCATCAAATGCAAGACGAATTCAGGTTCACTGTTGGATTTAGTTGATTGCGTGTTCAGCTGACTAGTCAGCGCAATGAGACCAAGCTTTGTCGAAGGTCGATATTTCGAAGAAACTGCGTTTCCCAGAAAACGCGCGATAAATATAAATCGTGCTGAAATTGGTCAAACGAATGTTCATAAATACATGCAGGTTATATTTTATATGAAATAAACTATTATTTTACCTTAAAATTATTTTTAATTTAATTGCAACTTTAAAATGAATGAAACCATGAGGTACTTAGGAATCTCTTCTAGAAAGATACCAGAAGAGATTCCAGTGATACAGTAAAATCACTGCATAACTTATTTTATGAATTTATTTTATATTAAATCTGTGTACAATGCTGAAAATAAATACAAAATATGAATAAAGTAAAAATACTCAAAAATTTATTTATTTAAATAAAAAATTCGTATTTATGAGATTCGTTTATCATTTGTAGCAGAGTAGAAATAATTGTTCCATTGTCTACTATTAATTATTCTTACATGAACGATACGTATGGAATCAAGTAAAAAAATTTAATGAACATAAAATATGGCTACTCAGAGAGGATAAGATTTATGGAGTAAAAATGGCATTGACTTAGAATCGTATAATTTTTTTATTCCTTGCGTACAATAAAATATCCAATAGAACAGATGAATTATAAAAAACTTTTTACATTTGTCGCAACATGTCATTTAAATAAATTTAAATTAGGACTTAAATAGTATATTAAAATTAATTTCAGCATAAAGACACTACAACTGAAATACAAAATGCATCACTATGAGTTCTTTGTATTTTGTAAATGCCCATTAACTGAATTGTAAGTGACATAGATGATGATCGCTAAATATATAGTATACAAATGATATTAAAATTGGTTACAATATTAAAAAAAATGTTTTTCAGCATTATTTAAAAACATCAGACAAACTAAAACCGAAACATTTCATTGGCATTTACCATCGGCAAAATAACTTCAGTGTGTAAAATAACTATTATTAATTTTGTCTATGGTTTTTATAATCCACTGAATTTTATGGAGAAATAATTCCTTAAGCACAGACGATATTTATGAATAAACGTAGCTGAATTTAAAATATCACCAAACGTAGGAACTCAAATAAAACTAATCTGACTACATAACTAGTCTGTAACTAATCTGGTTGCATAATATCAAAATAAAAAATGCATAAAAACGTACTTGTTACTTAATCATAATAGTCGTATTGAATCATGTTTCAGTTATTAAGGCATTTACATACAAGCAGTACTTTCTTAGATTCAGAAATTCTATTAAATATAAATTAAACCTTTCATATCTACATCTTCCACTGTGTTCTTCTTAATAATTAAAAGTAATTATTAGTTATGTATTAAACATAACAACGTAGAAAATTCATTGTAGTTGTATTATTCGTTCTTAACAGAAAGATGTTTCTGTCAAACTTGTTTGAGGAAATTTCACCAGAGACAAATTGAACTGAAACTCTCGACAACCTCTGGAAAGCAAAATATATACCTTTTTACTGTAAAAAAACAAAAAGGAATAACCGCATCGTGATAAATACAATGGAACTTTGGCTTAGTTGTAAAAAAATTCCATAAGCATTGATTTATATCACAAACGTTTAAACTAAATCTAACATGATTTAATATCTGAATTTCGAATCTCTAATCCTCGCAATTATCAATGTTTTCCCAATTGCCATTCCAAAGCATTTTTAATGCTAGTGAAGCATCTCGACAAACCGCTAAAAACCCTGAAAAAATGAGAAATTGAAAAGAACAGACTGAACTATACTGCCTTTAAAAAAAAAAGCAATTTCATACAATATCTATTGCTTTTAATTTATTTCTTCCATTCTTTAACTCTTCTAGCTATTCTAATAGTATTTATATTATTTATTATTGTTTATTA
Organism: Ceratoteleas bidentatus; assembly: GCA_022817645.1. Taxonomy (NCBI): domain Eukaryota; kingdom Metazoa; phylum Arthropoda; class Insecta; order Hymenoptera; family Scelionidae; genus Ceratoteleas; species Ceratoteleas bidentatus. Next base: position 13,236 of record JABFPB010001956.1, read on the forward strand.
TTATTTATTCGTTGAAAAAATTAAAAACATTAGAAACTGTCTACATTAAATTGCTGTTTTAAAAAGGCTTTACAATTCCTTCCGGTTTTGCTGTCTTCTTTCCATTTCTCGTTTTTCACAGGCGGAAAATCAACCAGTGAAAGCCTTATCACAAAATCATAATATTATGCTGTCTATAATGGTTTTACACAAAATCCCTCGACTAAATATCCTGTCCTCATTCTGAAGGGACATTTATTCCGGGATATTTTGTTCAGGGATTTTTGGACCGGATTCCCTATAATACAGAAATGTACAGTACAAAATCGCTGTGCACACGTGAAATCAGTAGATTACATGCGTAACGTTTGCATTGCACTGCGACGTTACGGCTTCTTCTAATGTACAGTCTAATTTTCGGTAACTGGCGGTGCTGGGCCGACGCCTACTTCTGTTCCTCGACCGTCGTAATTTCGCAAACGTAGCAAGTATCTGCAAAAAAAGAACATTTAAAATTATTACACATTAAAGAAGATAAACCTGATGTAAAGAGATTAGTGGATAAACGTTTTCTTAAAGAATTCAATGGTTTAAATGAGCAATCAATCATGTTATACTATTAACACATTGATCTATCACTGACCTTCTGTTTACTGAGATACATAATGTAAAGTACAACACAGCCCAGTGACATCATTGTGAAATATAAAAATATATGTGAACTGTCGGCGTCGACTTCTCCAGACTGGTAAAGTTGGTTCTGGCTGTTTTTATCCATCACATCGTCATCATCTAAAACATACGTAATAAACAATAATTAACAATAATTTAAGTGAATTTTTATCTTTAATAAACCAAAAGAAGAATAACATTTTTAATCCCAAGAATAAATCATACGTGTACAGTCCCAATAGTGATAATTATTCCAAATATGCAATACATTTTCGATACAAAATTTCATATAAATTACCATCATCATTTGGAACAAAAGGTACACCATTCCCAACAGGGTCTGGCATATTGTCTTCCTGTAGCTTGTTATCTAACACAGATTCATCTTGCCCCGCAATCTCCTGAGCGTTGTTACTGTTACTAGGTATTATAGTTTTCACAGGTTTTACTACATTCTGAATCTGCGCCTCTTTGACTTTCTTATTATCATTCTCTTCATTTTCCTCCTTTTCTGCTGTCAGCGGAACATCCCCGGTATTCTCGGCTTCACCAGCCACATTATCGTTCAAATGTTGTGGCTGTGTTTTCGGCTTCTCTGTCTTGGGTGGTGGATTTACCTCAGGATTCGTAGCTGGGTATGCCTCTAAAATCGATTTCGGACTGTTGTCAGTTTGGCCTTCATCCACTTTTAATTCAGGGTTGGTTACTGGATATCTCCCAGGAACCACTTTTCGATTGTCGACAGTTTGGTCTTCGGGTATCTTTGCCTTAGTTTTCTTTGGAATAACTGTAAAAAGAGAAGAAATTAATATAATGATTCTAATTCTTAAATTGAGTTAATTAAATCGGTTTAATCATTATTGATTAGTATTAGTAATTTTTGGAATTAATGTTTTCTTTAATTTTTAATTACTAATTGTTTATTTTAACTATACAATGTAAAAATATAAATATAACAAAATTCCAATTTCCATGCACTTATTGTTATTAATGTAATTTTATTCATTATTAAGTACATTTTTTCATTTTGTTCATTTATTCGTTAAATGAATGATTAATTGTTATTAATGAAATTGTTTCATTAAAATGAGGTTAAATTTTGTCCCTTCACATCATTTTATGCAAAATGTGTTTTTTGTGTTTCCTTTTTTCGCGTATATGCACCTTTTTCAGCCACCGTCTTCTCTGGCACCTTCGGCGGCGCAGGCAGCTTCTTATCTGCAGGCAACGAGACTTCTGCCATCTTCTTGTTATTCTTCTGCATTACCTTATCGGGCTTTTTCTTCACTGGCTGTTCTGCTTTGGCATTCAGTTCGTGCATCGACACCTTTTTCATGCTCGGAAGCGTCGTATTGGCTGTATTAATAAACCTGTACATCATGTGCAGCACTACGCACAGCGGGCGCACTTTCTCGTTGAACATCATACAGACTTGCTTACAGCCCATGTGCTTCAACACCTTGACCAGCTTCGCGACGTGTATCTCTGCCTGTTTAATTAATTAATGTTTAGTTATTAATATTTTTTGAATAAAGCAGACAGTTTTAATACAAACATACACGGTGTAAAAAATCAATGTCAGTTTCTTGTTTTAATGTATAGCATTAAAATTTTATTGTAATTTACAGTGAAACTTTAATTTTCTGAAAACCGACTGGATGACAGGTTGAGAGTAAAAATATATAATTTTACAACATGGAAGAGATAAGAAAATCAGTGTTTTTCCCATGTAGTCCTTCAAATATCTTTGTTTCTGCCTTCATCACTTTTTTGGGAAACTAATATGTTATTCTCCAGAATCTAAGGAATCGATAGATAAAACATAATCAAAATTCACCATTTATCGAGTAATCATTTATTAAACTGGTAAAAAGGGCTGTATTCTGGTATAAAATAGCTTTCATTCAAAATAATGAAAAAGGAAATGTATTAGTTATGTAATATTTAAAATCTCTGCACCAACTCTAAATTAACAAATAATAAGTTGGAATAAACTTTTGGACCTGACTGTACTGCTAGTACTACCCTTAATATCACAAAATATTTACTAAATTTGTACAAAATATTAAAATATTTAATAAATGTCCTGTACATATTTAGTAAATATTCATGCTATTAGGGACTTTAAAAACATTGAGTTACTTGGAACATGGTTGTAATCTCCATTCACAATTGACCTCATTGTGCAAAAGCACAATGAGACCCATACAAATATTTCGAGGCAATACGTTATCACCTTAATAGTGTGTCTGAAACTACGCAATTCCTAGAACCTGACACACTCATCAAGAGTGTGATTATAATTATAAGCAAATGAATTATAATTCAAAAATTAAAATGCATTTTTTAACAACTCAGCAACCACTGACACGAAGGAAATGTAAATAAAATTGTACTTTACTTAGAATAATAAAAAAATATTGTTTGTATATCTCATTGATTTGTTATGATTTATGATTTAAATCACACCAAACAATTTTGTTACGACATATGAATCAAATCATAACAGCTCTATCTTTTCAGCACATCATTAAAGCACCCTTTATTCCAATATTTACAATTTAGAAAACTTCCCAGCTAGCAAACCAAACCCATACCTTTTCGTGCACGTTCACCAGGTTCTCCCCGAGTTCCGGACAGGCATTATTTTCGCGCAGTCTTTCCTCGAAAGCCGCCGTCTCATTCTGCAGTGCCTCGGGCACATTTTTCATCTCGCGAAGCTCCTGCGACTCGGTACCCATTGAACCGGCTTGGCAGACTTTGCCCATCGCGTCCAGCACGGCGTAGCACAGGTAAAAGTCAGGGTCATTGTTCTCCAAGGTCGACGCGTCGACGGAGCAGGTTTTGTTCACCACCCTGGTCTCGACGACGAAGCGGTTCACGGGGTCGCACGAGTGCGACACCTTTGGGTCCAGCATCTCGTCGAATATTGTGACGCGGGGGAGAGGTCCGCCGAGGCACGCGACGACGACTGCGAGCAGCGTCACCAGGTGCACCTGGTGCCGCGGCATGTTGCTCGAGGGGATGTTGGGATGAGAGGGGGATAACCTCTGTGCGCGTTACGTTCGGCTGTTGACGAGTCTGAGCGGCGAGGCGAGGTCGAGCATAGTTGCCGGGAAGAGTTTGGGTTGAGTTGCGGTTGGCGGAGTTTCGGAGGGCGAAGGGGTGAAGGTCACATAGCTGGGGCTCGGGCTCTCGGTGACGTCGATCCGGGCATCAGACTGCCGTTCGGCACTTTGGCGTTCAAAGCAGTTCAAAGTCGGGGCAGTGTTGGGGGCTTTGGAAGGTTTTATCGGTGTGTCGCAGTTCAGTGCAGTGTGGTTAGAGAGGGATAGAGAGAGTGGGGAATCCTGGCAGCTTGTAATGCAGGGATGCCAACGGCGGAGTGTGGCATCCCTCTCTATATATGGAAAACATATTAGGGATGTTTGATTTGAAAATAGGAGATTGAATTGGGACTAGCAGGATATGGTGATAAAATGGCGACAATAAAGCACAGTCAATCAAAAGTGGCAGATGAACAGAAAACGAGAAGCTTTCCATTATCCTGCTAGTCCCAATAGGGACCTTATTGAGGTGATGCCGAAAGGCTGCTGCAACGGAGTTAGGGTTTTTGTTAATATAAAAATTATGAATAATCATTTTATTATAAATTGATCATTGCGACACTGTGTGATTTTGGGAGAATATGTATGATCGATAAGACATACTTTTTAATCACGTATGTACGAAAAAAAGTAACGAATAATTTTTTCGTAATTGTTCGTTACGGACGGAGAAAAACGGCGAAAAAACGCATGTTTATTTCGAACATGCGTTATTCAAAATTGTAATTTGTTGGCCAGAAATATTCTCCCAAAATCACAGAATGCGGCTACGGTCGATTTATGATAAAATTGTTATTCATATTTTTTATATTAAGGTGATGCTAAAAGTCTGCTGCAACGGAGTTAGTGTCTTTGTTTATAATAAATATACGAACAATAATTTTACAATAAACCGACCCTTCAGACATTTTATGATTGTCGGAGAATATGTCTGGCTGACAAATCATAAATTTTAATGCATGATTGAGAAAATTGTTTTTTCGTAGCAGACGTCAAAAAATTATAAAGAGAATTTTCGGCAAAGAATGTCATCGTATTTTGCAAACTATCGTTTTTGCAACATAAAAAACTATATAGTTTATATTTGATGTTTTCAGCAAAGTATAAACGGTAGTTTTTTCCAGTGAGAACGTGTAAAAAAAGTTAACAAATTGGGAATCCCAGAGCATTATTTTCATAAAAACACGTAGTACTTTATTTTCAATACAAATGGGCTAAATTATAACGTGGAACAACGTTTTTGTTGTGAAATTTATTGTATTTTTCATCAGTTTATCGTTTGAAATGAGAATTTGCTTTATAACCGCCATTATTTTACAGTGCCACCAACGGATAAATAGCACAACGATTGTTAAACTTGTAATTAATTGTTAATTAAAAAAAATCTATTTAAATCGTATTTAAAAAAATCTGCAATGTCGGTTATAATGCTCTCAGCATGACCTAAAAGTCTTTAAACAATTTTCATGTTACATTTTTAAAACATTTGAATGTTTTTGGAACGAAGAAATGATAATGTTGGTAATATGTCTCTGGTTATCTTTCATTGGTTGACGATTAATTGTGCCGAAATAACAGACCGTTACGTTGTTTGTATTATCTTTAGGATTATTGCACCTGTTGGACGGTCAGAAGGAAATTACCTAAATGCACTGTGCGTTTTGCTGTTCGTTGGCGATTAGGTATTTTGGGTACATTGTTACAAATTGAAAGTGTACATTCGACGATTGTACCTATCAATATAACAACACTAAATATCATTGTAAAAAGAAAAGGTAAACACATTATTTTCTCTGGCAATTGTCACATCTATTGATTTATACACAAATTAAGATCGTTAATAATAATATTGATAATGTCTTAAATTTATTTACACATTTCACTCTGATTTCAACTCTACCCTGATGATATATGACATTTTGTTTACAGTGTGTAAAAGCAGATGAATTATGACATCCAAAAATATATTCCTCGACAACTTTGTCGAACTCTTTAATTCCCAAAAATTCTCAGACTTTGAGATTACTGTGAAGAATGAAGTGTTTGCAGCACACAAATTTGTTTTGTTTCTTAGAAACAAATTTTTTGCTAGAATGTTTTCAAACGAGTCATCAGAGGCTTACTCAATGAAAATCTCTATTTCTGACATCGAGCCAGCTGATTTCAAAGTATTTCTAAAATACTTATATACAACCAAATTTGAGCCAGAGGATATTAACATCAATCTATTGAAAATTGCACACAAGTATATGGATGATGAACTAAAAGCAATCTGTGAAGCAAAATTGGGTCAAACTATAACCATACAAAATGTGGTGAAGCTGTTTACATTGGCAGTAGAAAACAATTGTGAGAACTTGAGCAAATCTACATCAAATTGGATTGCAGCGAATTATGAGTCTGTCAAAGATTTGGAGGATTTCCAATCAATTTCACAACATCCGAACGGATGTGTTGAGATTTTTAATGCTTTTCATTGCAATACTAATTTTGGTATGTTTTATTTTTGCTTTGTTTTTGTCATTATTTAACAGTTACTTGTTTATTATAATTCTGAAAAATATTAACATTTTTAACAGAATTAAATTTTTCAGTGCACCGAGTGGACAAAAAATTACCCGATAGTTTTGCGAACCTTTTCAATTCGTCAACATGCTCAGACCTCACTATCATTGTCAAAAATAAGGAGTTCCAAGTTCACAAGTCAATTTTGTTTGCCAGAAATAAAGTTTTCGCTACATTGTTCAAGGATGACTCATCAAAGTCAAAGAATATTTGCATTCCTGATTTTGAGCCAGAGGATTTTGAAGTATTTCTAAAATACTTGTATACAACTGAATATAAGCCGAAGGATGTTAATAAAAATCTGTTGAGGATAGCACATAAGTATCTGGACGATGAACTGAAGATGGCATGTGGAAAAATATTGAGTCAACGTTTGAACAAAGAAAATGTGATTGAGCTGTTTATATTGGCTTTGGAGAATGAATGTGCAAACTTAAAAACGTCTGCAACCAATTGGATTGTAACAAATTACGAGAGTGTGAAAGATTTGAAAGATTTCGGATCAGTCTTACAATATCCTAATGGGTTGGCTGAGATTATTGATGCATTTAATTCCAAGAGAATAGGTACTTATGAACTTCACTTACTATTACTAACGTATGAGTATATGTACTTATTCCATCAGATATTAGTGAAGAAAACAAAACTGAAATATGGCCCCTACTGAAAAAACAATTTGTATGTAAATTTTTATATAAAAAATTACATACAATTTTATGTCGCAATTTGGCAACTAAGAAATTCACCAAAAATCTTTTAACAGGTATTTAGGGTCGCTGAGCACGGATCTCAGATTTTTTAAATTCAAAATGGCAGATACGACGGATCAAAAAATTAAAATTTGTTCATATTTCCTCAAATTCGATATGTAAGTATTTATTGGGTTACTAAAAACAAATCTGATGTCGAATTTTCGAAATAAAAAATTGTGAATTCAACTTTATTTATTTTTTTTTCAAAAACCATATGTAAAAACAGCTTTAAAATTTTTTTATCCGTCCTGATGGAATCGCCATTGTTAATTTTTTAAATCTGAGCTCAGATTTAAAATTCGTGTTCAGGAACCCAAAAAACACTAACATACTGAATATGAAGGAAAATCAACAAGTTTAATTATTTGATTCGCCATTTTGGATCCGCGATTGAATCGTATTCAACCACCTTGAAAACCCTGCTATTGTCATTTTTTGGGTGTATCAAATGAATACAGAAATGTGCGTGTGAAAAGGTTTAATACATAAAGCAGTCAAAATTAATTATCTGACCGATCTAATTAAACGATGATAAATCTCTTAACCGAATTAAAATCAAAGAATTATTAATTCATAAACTTATTCTGAAAATTAAAAATATAAAAGTCAGAAAGTTTGAAACTATTCGGTAAAGAATTACACGCGCAGGACATCTCTGAAAAATTAATTTTCAAAACCATCCAAACTTCTCTGTTCTAGAGTTAATGATCAAATTGATTTTTGTGTAGATTTCTTCCCATATACTAATTATTACCAACATGAAGAAATTACCTATCAGTCCCCAAATTGTTATCAGCCATCAAAATATTTTAATGGAAAATCAACTCATTAAGCATTTTCTATTGTTATTTCTTCCAGTCAATTAAATATTACTTTTTGTTAGAATTTTACAATAAATTTCAATGTTTTTTCGTACGAAATATTTTGGATCTAGGAACTATTGGTCTAGGAATTTGGTCTAGGAACTTTCACAAATGTTTTAAATCTTTTTGTAATGATTAGATTTTGTATGGACCTTTATTACAGCAATCACAAACTTTTGCTGATCTCAGATCCCAATCTAAATAAGAATGTTGTGTATTATATTCATACATATAATAGAAAACTATTCTTTTCAGAAATTCCTTCATATTCCAAAAGGATATGTTCATTTGATTTCGATATATCAGGTGATTGTTCTGTACATCGTTATAGCAGTATATTCATTGTGGATTCGGTGAAGTGGAAGATGAGCATATGTAACAAGAGAGACCAATTGACCGTATACTTGTATAATCACAAGAGAAATACTTCTGAATACTGTCAAGTTGCTTGTGAATTTAGACTGGTTTCTCAAATTAAAGGGAAATCAACATCGAAACAATTCATCAAAATGTTTAAAAATAATATTAACAGTTGGGGCTTTTCAAAATTTTTACCTTGGGAGAAACTTACGGATCCATCGCAGGGATTCGTTAAGGATGATACAGTAATAGTTTATGTTATATTAGAAGTGCTTAAAAGGGGTAAAATAATTGACTTGAATTCTGATTAAAACAAGGAATAAAGTTCCCTTATGCTTGAATAACTAGATAAACAATGTATAAAATGTAAGATTCGTGGTATTGTTAAAAATCATTATAAAATAGTTAATTATTATACGGATTTGTAATTGAGTGAATAAATTATTTATGTATTTATTTAAAATATACATGTGTCTGGCCATTATTTATCTCATTTGTTTTTGAATAATGGTACATTGCAATATTCTAAGTCACAAGCAAACAGTAAATGGAATTTCTCAAAATCTCTCTAGGGTAAAAAGGCGTTTTTCCATTACATTTCATCGTAACCTATTAAAACTAATAGGTCCATATTTGATTAAATCTAGGTGCAGTATTGAGATCTGACATACGTCAAAAGCACCATCTAGATGGACTATTTTCATAACATATTTTTGAAAAAAATTAGCACAAAAGAAAAAAGTAGACAGTAATACTGTGGTTTTGAGGAAAAACCAGTTAAGTCACTTTTTTGTGATTTTGAGATATTTGCGTTTAAAGTTTCAAAAGTA
>JABFPB010001957.1:0-22342 GCA_022817645.1 Ceratoteleas bidentatus
CTAGTAAAAACTGCTTTCACGCAAGGTCAAATAATGCTGTAAACAAATGACGCGCTGATTCAAACAAAAGAAAGATCAAATGCTTCGAATGTCAACAGTGTCGGTGGTGAAGGTGAAAAGTCCCTGGCTGTAAACCTCCAGATCGCGGGTTCGAGACTCTTTGCGGAAAATATTTTTTTTTAAGAAATAGAATTTTCGTTTGTTATACAAATACAGTAATTTGAACTGAAAATAATACGAGAAAATTATGAGAAATACATGTACCAAATACTAAGAGAGGAAGCTTCTTCCTCGGAATGCTATATAATGTAGTAATAATTAAGACAACTTTTCTCTCCTTTAGGAGGTCAGATATGTCATTGGCGAGTTTCGACGAAATTCAGGAAAAGGTGGAGCATGGTGACTGGCGATTTTTAGAAAAAAATTCATGTATTATTAACGGAGGATTTACGTGCTATTTGTGTGCTTATAATATGAGAATACAGAGAAATGTTTGTGTTAATCTATTGGTTTATGAAGCGAAAGTCGTAATAGATTCGGATTTAACTGTGTTATAGAGGAAGATGGGGATATCTCGGTTTTAATAACGTTGCTGAATAGAAGTCAAAATTAAAGCTGACGGTCCAACCATACACGGTGTCTATTTTACTGGGAGATGAGTACACTTGTTTATTATATTTGAAACTTAGGTTTTGGTGAAAAGGCATATTTATTAATCATTTCTCGGATATTTTTTCTTGGAGACTAATTAACTCAATTCAATTTTCATTCAATTATCTCCTTTCGCACGAAGAAATCATCGTTTAATTCACGCTTTTCACACATTTTACGCCTAGTGGACATGATGTGTTCATTAAAAACAATGTAGTTATCTTAGCCATAAATTGACCTGAATCCTACACTCCACAAAATATCTATTGGAACGAAGCGAATCTCCAATAGCTTCAAATGTAGATTGAGGACGACGAAAAACTTTAACCATTTGTTTTTGAGGAAACTACATCGAAAAAGAATTGAGTAATCTCTTCGCAGAATGAATATTATTTTCGGTTTTACTCGCTGAACTAATTCGATGAATAGCACATCGTTTTATTAAAAGGAAATTTTAATATTAGTTCAACAACTTCTTTGAAGGATGAAAACATGTTTATTACTGATCCAAGTTGAATGGAAGATGGTTATTCTATCTTAAAATAGGTGGTTGAATAAAATTTTAAGTATTAATAAAGAAATGCTTTGATTAACAGTAGTTTTCATTATAAAGTAGTGCAATGATCAATTCCACAATTTGTTAAATTTTTTTTGCATCAAGCAAATGTTAAATATTGGCATATTCATCGATGAAAATAGATTGGTATGTGCAAAATTCGCGTTTTGTCAGTAACATGACAAATTTTGCCGAACATGCCATCATTCATTAGCAATGGTGTGTATAGTCGTATTACTTTTACGAAGACTGAAATGTTCACTTACGATAAAACCTTCAAAAGAAATCTTGAAAAACGTAACGAGAAATAAATCTTTCTTATCTTGAAATGAACTACCCACTGAATTTCTCACAGCTGGAAATGAATCGTAACATTTTTTTAGTACCTTTTAGTATTTAACTTTACAACCTAAAATTTGTTGAAATTCAACCGTTCTATTTTATAGGTATAAACCTTATAAAACCTTTCTTCAATTATAGGAATATATCATATTTTTTTCAAACTTAACTTTGTGTATCTGATACACATTCAAATTATTCAATGTTCTCGTAAAAATATTCCTGAAAATATTCTTAAGAATCTGCTATACAAAGCAGAAAGTAAATACTAATACAAAACCACTACGTTGAAACCGCCAATGATATTATGAAATTCCTCTTTCCAAAGCAAATTTCGAACCATACTGTATTACGATTAAAGACTGCAGCGCCTTGACTTGAATTGAATTGACTGTATATATGCTCTGTATACATCTCAGTGTTGCATTACAACACCCCTTGTACCAGATACAATCCACCACCTATCCATTACAATCCCTCTTCTCTATCTAGATATCTGGATCCCATTCACGGAGGGAAAAATTGCATCAAAAACTGTTATTTTTTATAGTAATTCGAGGACGAAGGTTCCAAAACAGTATAAACTACTATATTTTGTAGTAAATTGTGATAAATTCCTAGCAAAAACTGCTTTCAGGCAAAGTCACATAATGCTGTAAACAAATGACGCGCTGATTCAAACAAAAGAAAGATCGAATGCTTCGAATGTTAACAGTGTGAGGTTACAGTCCCCGGCTGTAAACCTGAAGATCGCGGGTTCGAGACTCTGTCTGGAAAATGTTTTTTTTAAGAAATAGAATTTACATTTACTAAAAAAATAGTAATTTGAGCTGAAAATAATACGAAAATATTATGAGAAATGCATATACGAAATCCTAAGAGAGTAAGCTTCGTCCTCGGAGTGCTATCTCAAGTAAAAATTTGACCAGTTTTGTCCAGTTTTCTCTAGTTTTGTCAAGGCACTGACAAGTTAAACTTGTCTAGTTTAACTGTCCAGTTTCCATCTAAGTACTGGATACTTCTCTAAGGCACTGGACAGTTTTATCTAGGAACTAGATAGTTGGGACATGTCAAGCTCGAACTAACTAGTTCCTGGTTAGGCTCTCAATAGTTATACTTGAACTGATTAGTGCCTCTTCAGTTACTGCGTTACACTACTATGTAGTTACTAGCTAGTAAACAGTTTAACTAGGAATAATTTTTACTTGAGTAGTGGAAAATATACTAATCAGTGGGAGTAAGTAACTGCATTAAAATGTGTCTATTGAGGAAGACTCTCTGTACTATCTCTGATATAACTGGTTCGCTGGTTTTCATCATCGATTTTCCCACAGGAAGTGTCTTCTCGGAAGCCGAGGTTAGGCCTGGGGTGTCTGGCCACCCCGGGCCACAGTGCCCTCCATTTCGCCTGGAAAAACGCCGACGAAATGGGCAGTAAACCTCGCGCATGGACAGTGCCGTGAGTTACGGAGACGCCGAACCATAAATGACTTGGTTTTATGCTGGCGCGGTGCCCCACAAGACGCGGCGCGGGAACACCCATTTCGCAGTACCCGAACCTGTTCTCGGGGTACCCTCTCCCGTCAGTCGGGACAAAATAGTCGAAGGACTTTCTACGACCCGGCAGATTTATGGCCGCGCAGCCGGTTTACGGCCGCGCGGCGCTTTCGATATTTCACGGGTTTTTGCGCGAGCGCCCACCCCGATGCCGAATTGGGATAACGCGCTTTCGGCGATAAATTTGCGCACCCGCCCGGCCGACGTCTTAATTATAAATCGACGGTTTTGATTTCCGCCGTGCGGGCATTAATTACACGTTGCGGCGATATCAATTATCGGTGATAAGAACACGGATGGTGGCGCGCCCGGACAAAAGACGGGGTTACTCGGCGCTGGTAACTCGAGATCCGATCGATCGGATAATTTATGCCAGTTCGCGAGAGTTTGGTCGTCTTGAATCGACGCAATAAGTCACCTGTCCAACGGGTTGCGCGGTGCACACCTCGGGCAAAGATTATCTGCGATCCGGATAAACCGGCCGCCTCGAAAGACTATCGAAGACCGATGTTAACCGCCGTCTTATCGTGCTTAATCCCTATTTATTTTCGTCCTTCGCCAGGCCAACAATCCCGCTTCATACGAGCGACCCCAAGTCGACCGCTTTAATTGTCCAACGGATATTTGGACCGTTCGCGAGGCAAGGGCTGTTGGGGTTAAAGTTCAACCCTCCAATACCTGGTTCGGAACATGCCGCGAAGAAGTCATCAAGGAGGACAAACACGGACAACCACACCTTTTTCAGACTGTTAGAATTATGAGTGTTCTGCAAGAATTACCAAGTTGATGTTAGACAACTATAGTCAGAATAGCAACTATATAGGTTGCTTACGTTACCCTAACAAAGAAACTGGTTTGGAACCATAACTGGAATTTGGGTCCAAAGAATTCCAATCCTTGGACCTATCTACGAACAGTGGATGGATACTTGACCCAAGTTTTGAACCAAATAATCCTGTAACGCCTTTGTCAAAATTTGGTGCTGCAATAAGTCTAATCTATAAATTTCCCAAAAAATAGTCTTTCAACAACTTGGACGAAGTGTTCCTCCATGATATGACAATCTAGAAATAACTCAAGCCTTCTTGCTAAAATAGGCTCACATAGCAAATAAATATGACAAATAGGGTGGTTAAAATAAACCCAAGCTTTTGCAGTAGTAAATCTCTGCTGCTATGATAAAACTAGGCTATTTGGACGAGCTTGGAGGATCCAGCAACTCTGTAACATTGTTCTCGGAAACTTTCTTTAACAGTAGTAATTCGAACTACATGTTAAAATGTCTCTTAGAGACTAATGAAGACACCTGAACCGATTCCGCTGTGACTTCGCAATGGTCTCGTCACCGCCGAATAGACGTGAAAGGCGTTGAAATGTCTTCTGCCATTAGTCCGGAGTCATTACCCGGGGCTTTTCCTGGGCCCGTTTATTGCCATATTAACCTCTCTGGCGTCGTTACGTGGCCTGTCCTCTGCGTAGAATGAAACGCGCGTGTCCGACGCGTGTCACCTGTCTGTCACGGTTGCGTGAGTATTATATCGTGGTGAGTGCGCACCATCGCCGGCCACTTTCGTGAGCGCCTATCCCGGGGAGACATGGCCGACTGCCCCCTCAAGACCTGCTGCTGGAGGCCGTGCACGTACGCAGACACCTTCCAACGTTTTCCAAGCGCGGCGTGTCATGTGCATGCAAAAACGTACCTGTATGAATTGCACGTGTATCCGGAAAACCACAACGAAATTACACCCCAACGGACCCCAAGAGCTGGTGGACGCGCGCGGTTCCGGTCAGGTTCCGCATCGGCGTCGTAACAGGTTTCGGCCGAGTTTGCGGGTGCCGAGGGTTGGGAAGGGGAGGAAAAAATTGATGATTTAAAATAAGTTAATTTATTTTGATGACGTTGTTAAGTGAAAAGAAAGGCAAGCATACTAGATACCAAAAAAAAGGTTGTCTGATCAAGTAAATGTTCAACTGAAATACAAGAAAACGAAAAAGCCAAGTTTAAGTTTATAGTTTAGTTGATTCAGCTAAATATTTACCTGACAATTTACTTGTATCACTCATTTTATTGTACCAGTTTATTTACAATAAAATGAGTTTGCTTGTACCAATTTATTTCGTGTACCTTCGTATGATATGCTAGAAACGACTTCCTAGAAATCTTAGGTGACATGTTCTATCATTTGATCCAGTCATTCTATTCTATTATATCACTTGCACCATGAGAAACGTTTTCTTAGGTCTACTGAAGACTGTATATAAAGATCGGCATACACTTAGAGAAAAAAACGTGACAAAATGAGTTTTCCCTTTACAAAGTTTTTTTAGTGACTTCGATCACATTTCTTTGCAAATAAACAGTAAAAATTCATACCCTACTAAAAAATACCCAAAAACCCCTCCCAATATCCATAAACAGGTGCGAAACCTCTAGCACCCCCCATAATCTTACTCAGCCATTTCGTGTCCGGCATTACCTTCCAAGGGCACGCAGATAACGCTACCACCCCCTATCTCCAGGCCGATCGACGTCCAAACCAAACCCGAGCACCAGGCTGACCCCCCCTCCCCCCCCAAATTACCATTAAAAATGGCTTTCGCCTCGGAGAAAGGTGTCTTGAGTCACCCCACCTGAGCCAATTACCGGCTCGTTATCTGGCTCGAGGATTCACGGTTGGGCAAGTGCCGGTCGCGAGTCGCCGGGGTGCCCGGAGACCCCCGTCTTGGGGGTTGCAGGTGCGGGAGGTCGCTCCTTGGCGGATTCATGCTTGCGTGATTACAGGTCCGGGCAGGAACCCACGAAGACCGACATATGTCGAGGAAGCATGCATCGGCGGCTTTTGCGGCAGCGCCACCCCGCGGACGGCGCGCGTCTTCGCGCGCGCGGACCGGCAGGTGGCGCGCGGGTCGCATGCGCGCGCAGCCGCAGTTACACGACTTCGGCGCGCAGGAAACGCGGGGCTTCTTTGACGGGTAATTGTCCGGCCACACGGCGGCACCTTAACAGGTGGATGTTGTGGATATTGATGAACGTCGCGCTTTGTCCCGGGAGGGCGCTGCTTTGTGCGGCTTCGGACATTGTTAACGAGCCTTCGATTGCGGTTACACGCGAATTCTCAGTGGCCTAGTTTCGATGTCGGGACTTTTACTTTTTGCGAAGAATATGTTTCGGTTTAAAAGTAGCAGAAGAAAAATGGATTGATGTTGAAAGAAGACGAGATATTTATACATAAATTATATATAAATTATACACTATTCCGGAATGCTTATCTTAAGTGATATGCCATCCAGGACAATAAAAAATGACTTGGAACCATAAACGGAATTTTACTTTGAAAACCATTCTTCGAAAAAAATAAAAAAACGTTTAGACACTTTCGGCGACTTTTTATCAAACAAAAATTGTATCGTTTAAGATATTTTTCATGCCTTTCTTCCAAAAACGTCTTAAAAAAAGACACCTGTTATTGTAGTGTAGATAGGTTCCGGGATTGGAATTACTAGATGGGTTCCATGATTGGAACTCCTAGATGGATTCTATGAATCGATTTCCAATCATGGAATCTGTCTAGGAATAATCGATGGATACTTATACCAAGCTTGGTTCCACTATGGTTTCCAGAGTCAAATTCCATGTATGATACCGAGCCAGTTTTTATTGTTAGGGATATCATATATGAAGTGTCGTTAGACGTTTGAAAAAAATTTCTGTTACTTCAAATAATTATTCAGATTTGCCCTAAATATTAGTAAATGTTCTGCTTTACAATATCAAGAACATTTGCTATCCGCAACTACACAAAACAATTATTGAGGAAAATTAAATATATGAAATATCATAAACCAATTGTATGACTTTATGTAGATTTGATTCTTACTTTCTCTTCTTGAGTGGCATTTGCAATTCCAGTCATTTTGCGTTCCAAGCTCACCTAGCCGAATAATGTCTATTCGCGAAAAATAATTTGAAACAAACTCGAAATCCGCATTTAACTTTTAACGAAAATTAAAACTCAAGTTCCTAAGTGCTAACTTCTTTTTATTACTTCCACTTCTTGAGCCACATGAAACTACATTAACAATAAGGCAACACATTTATACCAAACACGTCCTGTCAAAACAACCTTTCAAATAATTTGACAATTTGACATCGGTAAAAGCATCTTATCATTTTATGCAATGCAAATGCCTTCGAAAAAATAAGCGCGTCAAAACGCTTGAGTTCAAAAACCTGCGTTCGAAACATTAATCACAATTATACACATTGTAAGGAGAAACAAAAAGGCATAATCAAATTTAAGCTATCATTCTCATTCGGAACACACCTCCGCTATTATCATACAAAACCGCACCGTAAAAAAAAAACAAGCGCGTAAGCAAAGCAACAACAAACGAGCGCTCGACTGCGCCGAGTCATGTAAGAATTTGTGGGTTCCGAAAGGGGTTGTCACGGTGGATGCATAAGCGCGTGCGTTGGCACGCGCAACGCAGGTGCGTCGTAGTGCTGCACCGTGCATAGCTACCCGCACGATTTTGCTCGATAACAAGTGACACTTATAATTACGCATTTTTTCCAACGTTTACAGGGTCAATTTTCGCAGACTTGTCATAAGTTACGACAGTTTTTTCATTCGCTCGAATAGTCGAAATGCAGTTTTAAATTCAATTGCCCCCAAATATTCATTGAAAATTCAGTATTAAAAACGTTATATCGTTGTAACGTTTATTAGATGGGTTGATAATTTCTACCACTGTTTATAAGACAAAATTCATCCACTTTATTATGCATAGGTAATATTGACAAATGCATTTAATGGTAAAGAAAATTGTGGATATAAATGATTAGATAAGCAGTAAAGAAATTGTGTTTTAGCTTATGAAAAGAAGAATCATATTTTATATTAAAAACAAAGAGCTACTGACATTTACGCAGATATATCACAAAATATAAGCGTGTATACGAACAGAAAAATTGATCGTTATTCGTTTGAAATATGACACATCATAAATGTTACACCAGTTTATTTACATAACTATTTTCTGGTCAAAACGTAAAGAATGAATTATAATAAAAAGTATTTCTTAACAAGAATATAGTCTTTTGAAGATCATATTACTTTATTTTACAGTCCTAATACTACATTTTCTATTTCTATTCAACTTTCAATTAAGACCCCATCAAGATTATATTTCAAAACTGTTGTAATACATAATTATATACATCTAAAATAGAAGGGTTTATTTCCCTTTTGAAATTATTTTAGAAATGCTGGAAGAGTTACATTAGTCGAGAATTAATTTAAAATACAACTTTTATAATTTTTTCTGACACATTGTACACGGCTTTCCGCTAAAGTGTCGTGATCGTAATTATCGTATTAACGAGTTTCATAAAAAGACCGAAGGCAAGAACAACGTAAAACGACAGTCGCGTGGCTGCCACGCGCGATCGCAACTTCCGGTCGGGGGTTTCCGAGTTGCAGAAAGTCGGGTTATACGTGCACACTTGGTTGTGCACGACGTGGAAACGTGGACGAAATAATAAACCCAGCTTTTTGGGTATTCATTTCGAGACTCGTTATTTTTTATAATAGGACAAAATTAAGTGGCGTAAAATGATGAGCTGTGGGGGCAGTTGCTGTTGATGAGTGTACATGCTTTATATACAGAATTCGTTATTTCGAAAGCTAGGAAATGGGTTTAATGAATGATACTTTTATGGTGACTTGAAGAATGCTTCGTTTATTGCATAGTGCGGAATGGCTGTTAATTATTAGATTCCTTTAATTGATTCAGGAAAAATTAATAGATTTTAATTATTTTGGGGAAGAAATTCAGTTTTTAAACATACAATTTTTATACGCATTATCTTTTTCATTATATAAATTTATAAAATATATAATTAAATATAATTATTTACAAAAAAACATAAAATGGCGGCAATATGTAGTATATTTTATGTAGTAACTTCATCAAAAATAAAAAAAATTAGACAGAATATTAGTTTATTCCAAAGTCTAAAAGATATTTTTATCGTAAACCCACTCTTAAATTTCTCCATTGAACGAACTTTTACGCCCACTTTCGCTGAAAATCATTTCGAATATCGAAAAAACATCGCCATCCTTTTTCGTACCACCCTCCCCCTGAATTCCTCGCGGCCACTCCGTCGCGTTCCGATTTACAATCCCGTTCCTCAAAACGCCCGCAAAAACCTGCTCGCCACTCGGCCCCGAACGTTAAATCAGCCCGCCAGATTGAGATGCAAATGTGCGCGACGCGCGCCCCGACGCCTATATGCGCGACGCGCTCACGGCGCCCGCGATAACTGTGCAATTCATGCAATTAACGTTCGCAATGTCTCCATCCGCGGCGCTGACAGCGCCCGGCGGCTCGCATAAAATGCGAAATTTAACGCCAATAATTTCACGGGCCGCGCAATTATGCGTGTGCTCGCGTGAGCGGCGCGCCGCGTGCGTGACGTCGCCGACGATGATCGAGCGCGCGCGCGGCCTTATGACTTTATTGAATTCAGCGGCGCATGCGCGATAACTCACGCGCGCCGCTTGCGAGAGAGCGACGCTATCGCGTACGCCATCTGGGGGCCCGGCGTCGTAAATTAGCGTGGCGCGCGCCCGATCGTATCGCGCTGACCGATAAGTCGCCGAAATGGGCCCCCACAGGACCCCAGGATAAGGCCCCGAAACGTATAAGGCCCAAAAAATCCAAAAATATAAAAAAGGGATGAGGGCCCAAAAATACAGAAGGCCCAACCTGCAGAAGAAAGGTAAAGTATGATGCCCAGAAATGAATGAGATCTAAATATCTACAATGTTCCAAAAGTGTAAGGCCCTAAAATGTAGATGAAATAAAAAAAGGGATGAGGGCCCAAAAAATGTAGAAGGCCCCGGAAAGTATGAAGCCCAGAAATTATTAAGATCTAAATATCTGTGTTCCAGAAGTGTAAGACCCAAAATGTAGATGGCCCAAGAAAGTAAGGCCCCATAATGTAAAAGGTTCAACATGGATGAAGTCGCAAATTATATAACACCCATCTATCAGTAAGGCTTATGTCTCAATTGCGAAGCAATTTTAAACGAAAATTCCGTAATTAGGATGGGGTGACACGGGAAATTTGGGCCCAGTTGGGCCTGATTGGGTTCGCGAAGGTGTCGTGTTTAAATCCGAGATTAACGGCGTGAACAGTACAACTCGATTAAGGCAACGATTCGATCTTTTCGACGCCGTTCGAGTGGTCCCACGGGAGCGACGACTTCGGGCCCGAAAGGTGGGCCTGACAAATCCCGTGTCAAACAAAACGCGTCGTCTCAATCGTGGATCCCATTATGACACATTTGTCAGAGCGCGGACTCCCGGCGGCGGAATTCAAATCAACTTATCCCTTCCACAAAGGAACTTTATTTCCCAAAGTCCAGGCACGGTTTCCCATATTAAAGCGAGATTTCGAGGCTGGCCTGGGACAAAGGGGCCCGATATCGTGCGGGCCCATCTCCGAAAAGTGCATTGAAAACGAGTTCTCAGGCTCTTGCGGGTGATATCGAAACCAGACAAAACCACAAAGCAACGGCGACCGATGAAAGGGCCGCGGTGGAAAATGGGCCCGAGAGGGGGAAGGGGTCGCGGCGATCTCGTGGTTGGGTCATTATTGGCCGTCACGATTTGTCGCGACACAATGGCAGGTTCACAGGCTGGGTGTCAAGGGTAACGCGTCGCTGTCTCGGCGCATCGGGGACCATACCAGGGCCAGGCAGTTTTCAGGATCCTGGAAGAGAAGGTGGATGAGATCTTGTGGGGGCGAGGGGGGATTTGGGGGGACGTATCGAACCGCGGTCTGGATCCTGCCGTCCTCGTCGAGCTCGCAAATGGTGTATTTGAAAAGCACGGTATGCACGGTGGAGTTGATAGAGAGGGTCCGGGTCAGCTTCTTGTAAGTGATGTACAATTGGAAGCTATCCGCCACCAGCGCCTCGGTTATTATTCCGATCATTTTCGCGTTATTCAGACCTAGGAATATTAAAGGAGGTTCAATGTATCGGGGTTTGGTTCGGGGTGATCGCGTTAGGATGATGGGACTGTTTTGAGGAAGGAATAAATAGATAGCGAGAATTCCATGTACTTTCGTGCGAAGATCTGTCGATAGTTATATTTTTCTGCAGCACAATCTCCGCGGGAACGGAGAGGATGCGGTAATTGGAAGCTGAGAAGGATATTTTCTTGTCTGGTTCTTTGTAGATTTTCACCTAAATGTTAATCCTAACATTGAGAAATTAAATGTTCAAGGTTGATTTAAGTTTCCCCAATGGAACCGAAAGTTCAGTGTTAAATTTTGCGAAGGTATAGTTGAACGTTGTTTTAGACATTTGTGACTGTAAATTTTAACGTTTAAATTTGTATAAACGTTTATAAAACGTTTTTTAACTTTCGATTCCGTTAGGGTTAAGTTGATTTAATCAAGGTTGGTACTTTGAAATTGCGGTGGACCTGATCCCGTTTCACATCGGTGGGAAAGGTTATGGGTTCCCTTTCTCCAAAATTCGGTTTAATCTTAACCGCAAAATTCTCAACAGGCCCTAGGATTGTAGCATTTAGTTTCGAACAGAACCATTTTTTTGGCTGCAAACGAATCGTAATTGAATGTTTGCAGTCCAGCTGCTATTTTTCGCGAAGATTAGTACCTGTGGATTGAGAACGAAGATGTTTCCGATTTTGTAACAATCCGTGTCCAGGAGAGTGTAAACAGGAATGTAGGTCGAATCGGCGATGTCTTCCGCGACGTAAGGTGCTATCAGGTGCCAGCACTTGACAAGATGCAAATCCTTCGGCAGTACGAAGTCTTTCTGGTGGGTTCTCAGGAGAACTTTGTCGCCCATGTTGCGGATCACAAATTTTGTACTCCGATGTGTCAAGGTTGGTTAATATTTCTGACAGTTTGATTGGGCGATAAAGTGAACTTGTCTGCAGATTTATTATGATGACGTATTCAAATGTAGCCATTCGAACGATTCAAATTTTTATGGTCATATGGTTCGTCGACAAAACATTAAATGAAATGATCTTAAATAAATTAAAATTCTATTATAATCAAACTTTTATTATGAAATGTCCAAAGTAAAAATAGATAATTGGAAATATTCGAGGAATTCATCTTATATTACTCAAACTATATGCTGAAAATTCCTTAGGTCCTTCGAATTGGCTGACAATTTGTAGACTGATTCAAAATCACTCTACAAACAAGGGAAACATGTTTTTTGAATGTCATTATTTTACTGAACTTTTTGAGATATATACACGTTCAGTTTTTACGCGTGGATTTAAGTATCTTCCCCGATAAAATGTGAAGTATTAAAACACATTTTAGACCTTCAATAATATACGTTCTACGTTTAGTATAAGTATATTATACATATATTAGATTTTTAAGAATACACCCAGAAAAATAATTCAGTTGTATAAAATAAATACATTTATTTGAAAAAATTTCGTTGCGCTAAAAAAGATTTATTTGGAACTAATAAATACTTATTTGGTGTAAGGAAGTATATTTGTTTGCTACAAATATATATTTATTTGCTACAAATACAGATTTATTTATCCCCTATAAATCATTAACTTGGTACCATTTCAAATAAATTATTTAGTTATGGTAAAATGAATTTATTTATTTTCCGGGGCAACGAAAATTAAGAATCTGGAAAAGTTGCTTAAAATAACTGTTTACTCTAAAAGCATTCTTTTGCTTAAAAACACTCCATTCAAAGGACCTAAGGAATTTGGCTGAGTTATTTGACCCGGAATCACTCATTCATATTGACGGGTAAATTTCAACAATATTTTTAAGATACTCTCTGGGAAAAGGTCTTTGAAGAACCGAGCAACTTTTTAAAATGACCTCCTCGATCCCACACATAACCTACAATTGCAACATAACCTCTCGATCGAATCTCATCAAACCAGATTTCGTCTGACCCGGAAACTCACACGATTTCCTCCGTTTGGCGACCCACCACACCCGTGTCGGTCGTGGTCGCCCTAAACCAGACCTAATTTCACGTCTGCCTTGGGTTTTTGCGCGTGACTCCTCGGGCTCGTTACGCGATCACGAAAACGAGCGACCTGATTGAAGACGCAGCGAAATTGTGGGTTAAACGAAAGCGGAAGTGAAGGGGGATCGTCGGTAGCCGGGTCGTTATAGCCGTTTTCGTTGTGCCGGGCGGCTTAAATTTCCATGCTGGCAAATTGAAACGCTCGGTCCCGCGTATCGCGATGCTGCTCGTGGAACTAAATTTAATAAGACGCCCGCTGGGCTTCCATTTACCATGCTAATATCAGGCAGCATTGATAATGCTACCTCCACCTGACTCGCCAGAGAGCTGGAAAAAGACCGCGGGAGGTACCGGCCGGGACGACCGCGGGGGCAGGGGGGGAGGATGGTCCAGCAGGACTCTCGTCGTAACCCGTAATGTTATGGCATTGCCCACCGCGGGGCCTTAAAGGCCCCCTTCGCGTCGGGGTCTTTAGTGCCAAATTGGTTATGCGAGCGCTTTACGATGCAGCGGTATTAGCCCAGAGAATTACATAAATTATATTTAACGTTACTTCAAATGACAATGCCGTGATGCCCGAGACTAAATCTTGCAATGCAACGCACGGTATATTGCCGAAAACAAAAAGGAACGAGCGAGGGGTGAGAGGCGGTGAAGTATTTTTAGGTGCCACGGAAGGTGGGGATTGAGGTGGTCTACTTCGATGGTCTTCTGTTCTGCAAATTCGTCCAAATCCCCTCTTTTTTGTAAGAAGGAGACAGGTTACTGTATTGTTCCTACCTTAGAAGTAAAAATTGTGAAACTAAAATGAAATTGACCTTGAACTGATAGGGTTAAGATAAAGAGAATCAAAATAAAATTGAACACCAATACAAAAACATAAACGTAAACAAAACCTTTAGACCTTGAGACCGAGCAAAACGTAAACACAAACAAAACAAAACACAACAGTACACCAAAACAAAAACAAATAAACCTTGAAATAAAACATGTATCCACAGAGAAACGTAATATAAACGCCCACACGAACCAAAACCTCTACACCTTCATTGGTTGTCTAAAAAAAACGAAAAATAGAAAACTGAAAACCACTCGAAGGTGCTATCTTCGAAACCTTCTACAGCAGCCTGTCGCAATAAACACCTTGTTCTCCAGCAACGCCACCGAAGTGGTCATCACAAGCCTCCCCTAGCAGCATCGATTATTCGGCGTTCGAATTCAAAATTTTACGAGGTGTAATCTCGCGGTCAGTCCACCGAAAAGCGAACATTTTTATTAGGGTTTCGGGTGCGCGGCGGGTGGCCGCGCGTGGAAAGGGCAACACTGTCGCTGGCTGGAATTTTGATGGACACCGAATGACGACGGAAATATGCGGCCGCTCGATAGATAGATGGGTCGACCGATATTCACCAAGATCTATGACGGTTCCGTGAAAAAACATGCGGGCCTGCAGGTGGAGGAAGATCGTTACGCCATTGTTCGTAAGAACGGCGAAATCTTCATCCAAAGGTGGCGTCGTTATTTCCTCGGTGCCAACGCCCGCGTGCATTTCACTTGGATTCTGGAAACAAAGGTCACCTTGAAGACTCAGTGGTGGTCCGAATCGGGGCGCGTAGTTTGATTAATGGAATCATCTCGAAGCAACAAGTTCAACAAACGACCGTGGGTGGCTTTTGATGGAAAATTTGTAGACCTTCGGGCACTGAGTGGCGCAAACGTGTTGTGGCGTGTTTGTCAAAACAAACGCGCCACATTAACATGGCGAGACGCCGTGTAACGAAGATAGTCGCGCTGCAGATCGAATGTGTTTCCTGATCGGAATCGGAAATGTGCTTGGCTTTTCGAGTAGAGTTTCGAGAGGCCCATTAAGAAATTAACATACGATGAAGAGCGAGCGATGCGCCGGGATGTCTCCATCGCTCTTGAAATGGATACTCTTAGTGCCGCGTTCTCCTTTCATGATTGGTTTATAACCACAGGAGAGTTACGGCTGGACCACGCGGAGAACCGAGGTAGGTAAGCCGCGCGTGTAGGCGTTTTAGGTGGATATTATTGACTCGATACTCGTCTTGTGGCGATACAAAATCGTTGCTCGCTGAAAATACCTGGACCTTCGTCCGCGAGAAACACTTTGTAACCGACTGCAATTCACGCGTGTTTTTGTTACGCCTTTTTATCTCAACCGTTCCTGCCGTTTTTCTTCCATTCGACTGCTCGGTTGCTTTTGTTTATTCTCTAATCTACTCTATGTTCAGTACTCGTTTTTGTTTTTACGTATGATTGTGTTTCTCTTTCTGCTTACATTTTCGCGTCATCATAAGTTAGGTTTCCATTTTTATTTTTGTTTACATTCATATTGTGTTTGAACTATCCTTGACCTTACGGTTTTGGTTATGGTTTTGTTTTGTTTTGTTTTGTTTTGTTTTGTTTTGTTTTGTTTTGTTTTGTTTTTTTAGTATTGATCAACACTGCAGTTTATATTTACGTTTTTCGATGACATTCGATTTTGTTTACATCGTTTCAACGGCATTTTTACGCCATTTCCAAAACATATTTGTAACGAACGTTGCGAATGAGCCTTTACGCAACGACCGTCGAAATATGCATTTATAGCACGGAGAAAAGGTCAAGACAATAAAGCCCGAAGTGATCCAGATTTATTAGTTCGACCGTTCGACAATTCGACTCTCGATAATTCACCGCATATTGAAATAGGAATTGAAATCGCCGATTCGGGACAATGAGTACAAACATTGCAACAACAAATTGCATATTTTGAAAATTGGCTTGCGTTCGCGCACTCTCGCTCGCTCTTAAATCTTCGAGCGGCGCAGTTTGAAATATGAACGTTTTATCGCGATAGTTATGAATTCGGCGTTATATCATTTACATCATTTGCGCGATCCATAAATCAAACAATAATGCAAAGTGTTGGCGAATAAGTGCCTCTTACCGAACCTTGAATCATTCTGCAAATCACTACGTGCCAATTCATTTTGCATAATACCCGTTCTTGTTAGAAACATACATTACAAATTAAACAACGCCACGTCCTTGGCAGCGCCGTTACGAATTTCGATCGTGCTGCTCAATAGAACAACGCGATCGGTTTCGACGCTCGCGTGAGTTATAATTCGCGCTGATCGTGTAGCCAGGTAGTCGGGGCGCTCGTGTGAACGAATCAGGTGCAAGTGAAAATTTATGTCTCGCAAAAGCTCGGGACGTAGCTCCAAACATTATCCACTTATCTCGCGGCAGAATCGTGCGGCGAAATTTGTTGAAACCGGGAGCACAGACCAGAAATTAGCCTGCCATTTGGCGCCGAACGTGCATTCCCGCCGCCTTTTCCCTCTGAAAAATGAGCCGATTTAATTAGACCCAGCCAACGCGACCGCGGAGATATCTACGAGAACAGGCAATAAAAGTTACGACGACCTAGTTGGAGCTACTCATATTCCTAATAAAACTTTTGTCTCGGTCGCCATCTCCGCGGCAAAACCCCACCCACCGGCCGGGAGCCCAATTAGAGTCGACTACCCGTCCGAGATAATTGGCGAACACTCGTACGAGGACGTAACTCAATCGGTAGCTTGGCTCTTTTGCCCGTTTTTTTGCAACGCGCACGCGCGCTATCTTCCGCTCGGCTCGGATCTTGCACACGTAGGCCGGCTCCGTGTGTTGGGCTAAATATTTGCAGAAAGCGCCGACGCTCTATCTGCGGATGCCACTGTGTTTTCTTAGCCAGCGCAAACGGAACGGCAATCACACACGCAAAGCCCGATAATTAGATGCAACGTCTTTGCTACCTGCATTGCTGCCTACGAATGATAAGCGTAAAATGTTTGCGACGCGTTATAGTGGCGGGAACTGGGGTCCAAGAAAATTGACGTGAAATAAGAGAGGAATTGAGCGGTTAATGGGCATGATTCCCGCACTTTTTCCCGGCCGAAAATTTACATATTTAAATTGACGCGCGGGATTCCACGGCGAAGAAATTGCACGGCCATCTTGCCCGGGAAAATTGATGTGGGAAATGCGCCGCGCGGGACGTGTTCCTGCCGTCGAGGCGTTTTAATGAGTCCAAGCGACTTAGGACTCATTTGAATTTAATTCAATTTCAAACGCGCACTCGAAGTCAATTCAGAAGAAAAGGAAGATGGATATTGGGGCAGAAGCTAATGGACTGTTTTTATCCTTCTTCTTTTCTAATGTTTAAAACTGAGTTGTTATGATTTCAGGCAAAGTCAATGTACATAATGAAGCATTAGGTTAAGTTAATTCTTAGACTTTGGACAGTTCGCATTCACTTGTGGCAGTTGTAGAGCAAGTACAAAAAAGATGGAAGCGGCTAATTGCCATGCCGGACCGGCGGGAAATTTAAAACTCGTCGCAACCACTTTGTCATATCGGTGATGTGTTTTCGTGACGTCAGCTAGGACGTGCGTTAACGAGATCGCAACAAGCTAAAAGACGGAGTGAGAGGCGCGAGCCCGCGCAAAGAGCATATGCACGATTTATCGCAACGAGGCAGAACCAATTCCCCGGTTTTTGCCATGACTGAATTATCGGTATTGGCACGTTACATACGTACTCTTGTACACATAAGTACGCGCCTACTTGCGAAAAATGCCGGCAACTTCGCGAACGCTCGCTCAGTTAATACGTTGCGACGCTTGAAGGATCCCCGACCTGAGCAGAGCAAGAGTAACCCGTCGCGGCTGAATTATTGCTAAGTGAACATCGAACTTTGACCAGCGACCACTTCGGGCGCACTCGAGAAACTCGAATACGCACTTTCTTCAGTGGATTCTCGTTTTGCCGACGAACTTTTGGTCGAAATCATTTCCAGGGACCCTCGGTCGGATTTTAGGCTGATCGGGTTCTGGGTCACGATGTCGAGGTGAAAATGCTGAAGCGGAGGAAATTTAGACGACCACGGTTAAGTTACTAAGGAAGAAGTGTAAACGATCGGGAAGAGCGAGAACCGGTGATCTAGGTCTGCCACGAGCTGTCGCTACGATTCCTTCAGGTTCATCGCTCATAGCCCCGATCACTCTACATAATAATCCAAGTGTTCACGTTCTCCGTTAGGTGGAACGTTTCGGCGACTTTTTGTTGTCGGTTTCTTCAGACAGCCGCTCTACATCGACCACCGTCACCTTGGATGAAATGTGCATCACTCGACGCATGCTGACAGGTCACTTAGATAACCTGACAAATCGGCAAAATTGAAACCGGAAACTGCTGTACTAGACCTCCCAGCATCGTCGAAACAAAAATGTTTCCGCGATCGGCTAGGCAACTCGAGCAAGTAACCTCATAAATAAAGGCATTACCCTTTGCAGTCACTGATCGGTCCGTCAATCGCTTCGAAGGCCCGAGCATCTCTATCTGCCTGCCGATCGTTGATCGTTAAACCGTTGTCGCGGCGCAATCTGGCGTCGTAATCTTGCTTTAATTACACTCACGAAAATCAGAGATAAGGCCGATCGCGCGCGTGCTTAATGTCAAACATTTCCGTGGGCCGAAAGTCAGTCACGAGCCGGCGCTGTCGGCGCCGTGTGTTCCGCGCCGGGACACGCTTGCGATAGTTTCGCGGATTCGACTCGTGCGACCAGATTGCTATAGATACTTATTATATGTCGATGAATAACGAACTCGTCCATTTCCATGTGGCCGAGCACGATGCCGCCGAGGCAACGCTGAGAAGATCGGACGCGGCTCACTTCCAAGTTGTCTCGTGCATTTTATTACTCTGGTTTCGTGCGGCGCCTCTTCGCAAAGAGATAGCCGTAACGGTGACTCGACCTACTCGAGTCCGGAAGTAACCCGGGCAAAAGCGTAATTCTATTTCATATTAAAAACGCGCACTTGACTCACGAGGGACTTGTCCCGGCGTTGTGCAACGCGTTCCCAGGACTGAAATCCCACGGGGACTTCGGAGTCATTCGACCGTGGCAGGTCCGCGCTTGTCTAATGCATCGTGGATTCGAGCAAATTTCAAGCAACGCGGACGTTTAGCTGCGTTCAGAGGTCTTGTCTCGCGAACCGAATATCCGGCTCGAAGGACCAGTTTCGCGAAGAAACGGTTTTCTCAAGCTCCCACCCGAATTTTGGCAATTCCAAGGACCCGGTGGGTTGGAAATAAATATTTTCAACATTTTTTAAACTTTTCACTTCCACTGGAGAAACGGTCGAAGGCTTCGTATACATTTTCCTCTCGACCTACATCTAATAAAAGATGTACCCTACAACAGTCCTAATAATTCAGCTTTCCTCACAGCCTTTGTTCAACAAAGCACCTCTTATCAATTCCTTGCTCCTTCCGAGATTAAAGAAAGTCACGGTATTTGCGGAACCGGACTTATCTTTCGCCTAATATAAGCAACCTGCATCGAAATCAATCCGAGGTACGCATTGTCAGCCCAGCCTTATCTGGTGGCAAGCGCCTGCTAAGGGGAACCAGCGCGACTATTTCCCGACTTTATCGTTCCAGTGTTCCAGTCTATAAAGTACCGCGGGTCTTCCCCGTGCCATTATCAACGAAGTGCATGCGTGCCGGACACGTGCACGTACGATACCCGAGGCTACATGTCCGATACCGAGGGCAGCGTGTAGCGAACATGCGAAAAACAGCTTCAAAATTACTGCGCTGTACATTAAACGGGAGACAAATTATGACCCTGCATGGCGCGCGAGAAATATTTCAATTTGCGATACATTTTCGATCGCGAAGTCGCCAAAGTTCTGGTTTTCAGGCCGATCCTGTGTCACCGTAGAACCTCCTACAGACACATAATTAGGTCCACCCAAACTTCTGATGATGGACAATGACATTGAAAAAATCTTTTCGATATAGTGGTAATGGTAAAACAACCTGAAGAAAATAACGACGTCGACAAAAACAGTGTGGGAAACATAACATGGAGATACCTAAGGAGGACTAAAGAAAAAAAAAATGCAAAAAAATACACCCATATCTAGGTGCACCCACTCTTTTGAAGGAATGTGTGACCGAAAAGGACACAAATAAAAAACCAATAACTAGGTTATGGTGAAGAAACCTGAGGAGACATAAAATGGCGTAAACAAATCTGAAGGAAATAACGCATAACTAGGTGCAACCATAGTTGCAGTGGAGGCACATCGCGAAGAGGAAGACGACGAAAAAAGCATGAAAAAAGTGAAAGACTGAGCCAGGGTGGGAGAAGGATAGACGCTGATGGGATTATAAGTAATGTACCGTAGCACGTGTCCCCGGTGGGTCCGGGCACCATGTTGTCAAACCTGTTTCATGCGGCTCGGTACCGTCCGAGCGCGGGTGCGTGCCACGAGCTCGTCTCCGCTCATTTACGCATGCATTATTTCCAGCCGATCCCGTGGAATTTTGTTTACTCGGCCTGGCACGCTCGGAACGAAAATTAATATTGATCATCCGCAGGACCCTAATTGAATCATCTGACAGGACCTTCGAGAATCGCGAGCCTTCGAAGGGTTCGATCGATAAACCGCGGGGCAACAAGCAACGCAGTGCCGTTTGGTTTCCAATATTTTTTCCGTCGTTTTTCACGACTTTGTTTAGTCCGACATGTTTACGACAAGCTTTCGCAGTCGAATCCGAGCTGTACCTTGCGTTCTTGTTCGTCCCTCCTTCGGTCCTGTTTTTGTATTTGATTACCAATTTTAACCTTTGACCCCGTTCGATGCAAGGTGAATTTACACATTCAATTCAATAACCAATATCATTCCCTCCCTGCACTCTTCGTACAATACGATCTGTCCGATACTAGGCATGCGTACACATTCCGCGGCTCGAAAGCCCGAGATGCTTTTAAACCTCAATCCCGTTGCTCATTAAACATGCATTGCGATAAATATTGCAAAAAGTGCATTACGCGGGTCCGTTTTGACCCGGGCCCTTCTCTGAATTCTCCCGGGCGTGCTCCTTTTCTCGGAATCGGACGCAGCATCATTATCGCCTTTTCACGGCAATCCTGCGACGACGAAAAAAACGCGGCCGGCAATCAATTGTCTATTCGTTATTTATCGCCCAGACGTCCGTTTCTCGCCGGAGGAATCGGCCGATCGTACTCTTATTAATTAGCGTATTGATTTTGTGAGGCGTATCGCGACCGTGCATCGCCACTTTTCGCTTTCACCCACGATTTCAATGACTTCCGACGGCGTAGCGGCGCGACAAAAATTGACACCTTTCATTTCAAGCCGTTAGGCGAGCAGGGTTGTTAGCAAGGTGCACCGAAACGTATCATTACCCGAGATCGATCTATGCGATTCCGGAGCGATCCACGTACGAAAAGTTGCAAATTTCTTGTCCGATGCCGAGTACAGTCACGGTCTCGAGTCGCGGTCAATAATTTCTCATTATAGGACTGAGAGTCAAACGTCTAATCGTCACGAAGTTGGCGTTTTGGTGATGTCGCTGAAGCTCACGAGGTGATGCTTATTTGCAGGGTACTAAGGAGGAAAAAAGAGGGACAAAATCTAAAAATGTTCCTTTAAATTTCAGTCTGTCCTACCTTTACGCACAATGCTTCGAAGTCACCCTAGAGAAAATTGTGGTAAGGGTCTTATCAGGATACCACATCACCTGATCAGAAATTCATCAGGCATACATATCAGGCCCTCATCACTAATGTAACGGTAAGAATCGATTGGGATGTGATAAGGAAACCTGATCAGGCTTCCAATGTGCCGAAAAAATGCAATGTCTGAGACGAGAACTGAACCCTCGATGCTCAGTTTGCAGTTTGACTGACTTGTCCCCGAGCCGTTGGAACATTTTATACATGAGTCATGGCGATATGCCTATCATATTACCACAATATGATATGGCTTGCCTTATCATAACCTGATCATAACCTGATAAGGCTAGCACTATCAAATGATGTGGTTTCCTGACCAAAACCATGATAAGGCCATGATCAGGTTGCCACATCATAACCACACCAAAGTGACGTGATGAATGATCAGTTTTCCTGATGAGGCTCTGATGTAGCGTGCCACTTAAGGGGCGTACCACATCTGGACCTTACCGATGCCAACCGTTACATTCGACTCAATGCCTTATCAGGATACCTCATTGGCACCTTATATGGTTTTCATCAGGAATCCTCTGATGATGTTTGCCACATCAAATCCTAATAAGGCCCAC
>JABFPB010001958.1:0-22345 GCA_022817645.1 Ceratoteleas bidentatus
CCCGTGTTTGAAGTTCCTAAGAATTCCTAAGAAATCGGTCATAATTCCCAAGATTTCATAAGAAATTTTTTAGGGATCCTTAGGAAATTTTAGGAATTTTGACCAATTTCTTAGGAATTCTTGGGAACTCAAAACACCGGTGAGCTCTAGTTGTTCATCTTCAAATTGTTTAAGATTATTAATGACCGGGAGGAACAAAGTAAAAATCCTGGGACTTTTTTACAGCGTCATATGTATTTGATAGCTGGCGTTTCGTGTAATCCACTTACACCTCTTCAGAGCTGGACATGTGTTTGCTCCTTTCTTTCTTATTTGTTCTCGTACAATCCAACCATAGTTGTCGTCGATTGTTGATGTCAGTTAATAAATTAAGAATAAATAAGAATAAATAGATAAATAAAGACAACACAAAACATTTCAACGAAAAAGACAAAGGCTTTTTTTAAATTTTTTATTTATTCTTTTTTTAATAAATTATGCATTTATCCTTTTCTTAGCTCATTCTGAGATGATTATCAGTTTTCTTATTCTCTTTATCTTTCCTAATTTTTTATTTCTTTACATCCATTGTCTAAGTTGACTGAGTTGACCTTTAAAGGAAGTAGATTTAGTAACTAAACTTTTATGTATGAATGTATAGAAACACAATGCTGATGCGATACAGGCATTGTAAATTTATCCATCTCAGCGAAATTAATAGGAAATTGGCGCTGATTGCATTAATGCAGTATAATTTGTTAATCGATTACTCGGCTGGCTATTTCTGTGTAACTGATTTAGCATTGAAATAGTTGAAATAACTCTTTAATGATTTTGGAAAGTCACATTATTTGAGATGTATTTATTTTTTGTGTTCAGAATATTTGAAATTTTGATCCTATTTTCAGAAATTATTATTTACGAATTTTTTAATGCATAAAATAATTCTACTGCAATTGATGTTATAAAAAAATGATTTTCCTATAAAAAAATAATATTTTAATTTATAATATAAAAACAAAATTAGATTTTTTATAAGTTTTCTTATACAAAATGAGAATAATAATGGGAATTCGATAATTTCACTTACAAAACCTTCGCGGATGTCGAAAAAGTCTTTTCCATATTTGTCTAAAGCTTCCTCAAAAAGGTTCGCTTCCGATGCGCTCCATTCCTCCATTTCGTCTCGGCACAAAACTGGCCCTGTGCTTGGGACCAATGACGACATTGCTTTTGCTATATCGTAATTGTGTCGGTGCAATGTATCCATTGCGTGAAACTGTAAAATATTGCTGAATTAATAATCATTAATTGCAAATACAATTTTTACAATTCCCTTCAAATTCATTTAGAGACAAATCCTGCAGTTTTAATTTTTTTAATACACAAACAGTGTACTAAATTAATTTTTTTTCTATTAAAATTCAATTTTTTCCAATTTCAATTAGTTTTTTTACTTTTAAAACTAATTCTTTGCTATTAAAATTCTTTTTCTCCAATTAAAATTAATTTTTGTACTATTAAAAATATTTTTTACGATTAAAATTCATTTTTTGTGATAAAAATTCTTTTTTTTTCTAATAAAATTAATTTTTTTGCGAAATTTTTGTCAGTCCGACTTCTTCTCTGAAAAGACAGAGTTTATGTAAGAGAAATGACAAGTTTTCGCATCGATCGGCTGCATTTGTCGTCGTGCGATATAATAGGGAGTTTTACCAGAGTGATGTCTCTGGAGGCCGCGGCGGCGGACATATGGAGCGACGGTTGTTTGATGGAAGACGAGCAGTCAAGCGCCCGGGCGAAGGTGCCGACGGACCGACTGACGACGAGGAACTGGTCGATCTGTCGGTCGGTGATATTGTGCTTCGGGGTCCACACGAGGGTCTCCAGGTCCTCGGACCGGCGGGGGTCGGATTCGCGTTCCGCGGGGGTCAGAGGGGAGGCTGCGATGCCGTCGGCCTGGTATTTGCTGCCCACTCGGATCTCACCTAAAATTTTTGGAAACGTTTCGGAAACGTCTTTTATTTAAAAAAATGGGTTTAGTTTTTAAATTAAAACATTGAAACATTTTTGTATTAAAAATATTTTTATTATTCATTTTTAAGTTTTTGATTCTTTAATTTTATATTATTCAAATTTTGTTTAATTTAAAAACAAAATTGGTTTAATTTGTTTGATTATTTTACATTTTTTACTTGAAAAGGGGGATGTTTTAGGAAGGCAAATTTTTTTAATTTAAAGCTTTTTTATTATTCATTTTTGATTTTTTTATTCTTTAATTTTTCAATTAAAAAAATTGTGTTTTAATTGAATGAATTTTTTAATATTTTTTACCTGAAAAATGTAATGTAATGTTTTAGAAAGGTCACATTTTTTTATTTATAACAATTTTTTATTAAAACATTTTTTGTATTTTTAATTAAACAAATATATTATTATTAATTTTAATTTTTTAATTTTTAATTTTGTATTTTTCAATTTTTTATCATTTGTTTTTTTAATTTGTTTGATTATTTTATAATTTTTTTACCTGAAAAGGAGGAATGTTTTAGAAAGGTAAATTTTGTTTAATTTTTCTATTTTTAAAATTTTTTAATTAATTTTAATTTTTATTTATTTATTTTTTTTTGTTCAATGAGAAACATATCACTTCATTTTTTAATTGAGGAATTTGATAATTTGATATAAATCAATAAAATCATAATTTTAAACAGAAAATATGTAATTTATTTAATTTGTTATTATGTTCAATAAGAAAAATAGATATATATTGAAAGTTAGTTGCATATTCATTGATGGTTTCACTACGACGATAATTTATAACTGGTTCCATCTTTATCATTTTTGTTGGCATGTATAAGTAATTATCACCGATTGATTTTGTACTATTAACGCATATAAAGTATATGCATATTTTTATTTCGAAGACTTGTTTAGATTCAAGGATATCTTATTGAATTCTTTCTGAAAGTAATATAACTTTGAGTCTCATTTAAAGTTTCAATATTATTAAACCAACCAGGTTTATAAAGAAAGTAACATTTTCCAGTTGAAACTTAGGGATTATTACTTCTTTTATTTTATTTAAATTGAATTTTTCATATCGAACTTATGAAGATTGTGCAGATGTTATAAAATAAAAATATATGTTTTTGGACCTTTTGGTTATTTCAAAGAAATACAAATCTTTTAATTTTTCGTTTAAATCTGCAGCCGCCATTTTTTATATTTTTGAATGAAAAAATTTGAAATTGTTATTTATTTATGGGGCAATAAAGTATATTAACAACCATATCAATAGATATTTATTATATATCCCTCAAAAAATCTAAAAAAAAATTAAACTTCTTAAGTTTTCCTCCTTTTTCGAACTTTGCCTTACTTAATCAAACAAATTGAAAAAATTGAAAAATTAAAGAATAAAAAAAAATAAAAATGATTAATAAAAAATTTTTTGAATAAAAAAATTAGCTTTTTAAAACATTCCCCCTATTCAGTTAAAAACTATAAAATAATCAAACAAATTAAAAAAACATTTTTTTAAATTGGAAAACCATTGAGAAACAAAAAAAATAAAAGAATTACAAAATTAAAAATGAATAATAAAAAAAATTAATTTATTAAAATTCATTTTTAATTAAAAAATTAAAAATGAGTAATAAAAAAAATAATTTTATTATTTATTTTTAATTAAAAAATTAGAAATGAATTTAAAAAATAATTTAATTATTCATTTTTAATTGTTTTTTAATTCTTTTATTTTTTATTATTCAATTTTTTCCAATTTAAACAATTTTTTAAATTGTTTGATTATTTTATATTTTCATAAAAAAAATTAAATAAAAAAATCAATTCCCACTTCTTCTCTCCCATCCACCTGACGTTCGCCTACCTTTGTCCGCGAGGAGCGTGCGCTGCGCCGGATCAAAAACAAGGCAGTAAAAAAAGGAATCCTCCTTGTTCAAGTAACTGAGCAGAGATTCCGTTTCATTGAGCAGCGTGACGCAGCACTTGCCCCGGATGTGGGTCGCCGGCATGGTCTCCACTTGTCGCGACAAAAATAGTTCCCGGTGCTTCATTTGGTGGCGCTGTTTCGTGCTCAGCTCCGCGACGCCACCTGCGCTCACAGCGCCCTCTTCCATCCCTGCTTTCCGGACAAAAAAAGGCAGTTAGTATCCTCCATTCCATCCAAATTCGCTAAATTCGCATTCTTCGTTCTAACTGGTTGGGAGAATTTTGAGGGGAAAAGTGCACCAAAAAAAAAGATTTTTTTTGGTACACTTTTCGCCCCAGAGATGCCAACAACTGGAATTCGTAACTAGACGTCAAACTAAGTTGGGTGAAATACGATTTACACAAAATGTCTACTTGGCCACTTCAACTTCAAAATACGATATTTCGAGAGAGTGAGACGGTTGATAAATTTAGGGTTTTTTTATCGAAAAAAAAAAATATATATAAATAGGTTGATTAAAACATGTTGATTAAAGTTAAATCAAGTGTGAAACAATGATTAGAGTCATTAGAGTTGAATTAAAAGAGAATCAGAATTTTTTAAGCGTTGAATAAATTTCAACGCTAAAAATCAACAATTTTCACATTAGATTGGCTTGATTTTATTTTGATCTAATGTTGATTAAGATTTCATCAACATTGAGTCAATTCTTTTATTTTTTTGCTTCAATTCAGACTTTATCAACATATTTTCGTCATTGAATCAAGGTTATTCAACATTATTTGTTCATTATCAACACTGATTTATGTTTTACTCAACTTTTATCAACATTGATTCATAGGTGATTTCAATTTTATCAACATTGAATCAATCCTTTTTAAAGTTGATTCGAATTTTATCAACATTGAATCAATCCTTTTTTAAAGTTGATTAGAATTTTATCAACATTGATTCAAAGATTTGTATCAACATTTGTGGAATCGTTTTCAACATTTATTCAACTTTTATCAACATTGATTCGTAGTTGATTTAAATTTCATCAATACTGATTTATCGTTGATGAATGTTGATACGACTTCTTCATCAACTTTAACTCAACATTCGATAAATATCGATTTTACGATCGATGTTGATTCTCAACATTGATTCAACTGTGATTCAACACTGAATAAATATTGATTTTACGATCGATGTTGATTATCAACATTGATTCAACTTTCATCAACTTTGATTCAACATTGAATAAATATTGATTTAACGATCGATGTTGAATATCAACTTTGAGTCAAATTTCATCATCTTTGACTCAACATTCGATAAATACTGATTTAACGATGTTGATTTTCAGTATTGATTAACTTTCATCAACTTTGACTTAACATTCATTAAAAATTGACTTTACATTAAATATGGACTTAACGATCAATTTTGATTTTCAACACTGATTCAACTTTCATCAACCGTGATTCAACAGTCATTAAATATCGATTTTACAATCGATGTTGATTATCAACATTGATTCAATATTTAATAAATACTGATTTTACGATCGGTGTTTATCAACATTGATTCAACTTTCATCAACTTTGACTCAACATTCAATAAAAATTGATTTTACAATAAATTTTTAATTGACGATCGGTGCTGATTTTCAACATTGATTCAACTTTCGTCAACTTTGACTCAAGACTCAATAAATCCTGTTTTTACAATCAATGTTGATTATCAACATTGATTCAACTTTCATCAACTTTGACTCAATATTCAATAAAATTTGATTTTACGATAAATATTGATTTGACGATCGATGTTGATGATCAACATCGAAAAAAATGTTTTTTTGTGCTGAAAAAACCGTCTCGCTCCTCACAATCAGACCGAAGTGACCATTACTGAACGCAACGACTAAATGAAAATGAAGATGCATGGCGTACCAACGGAAAAAAAGAAACCAACAAAATACTAACAGAAAATGGACTAGTAAGAATGGGAGACAGAAAAATATTGCTACTGAACTGATCAAAAAGCTAATTCAAGAAATCAAAATTTTTTCTACTGGTTTTTACTTTGTTTTTTTTTGTCTTTTTTGCTTTCGCACAAAGAAGCCTCAGATTACTAAAGTGTCGTCACATGGCTGACGCGGTGGAACGGCTGTGCTCAGATATCCTGGTAATTTTAAGCAAATCTAGGGGAATTTCGCTCGCAGTGCCCAAAAATTCATCGAGTCAATTTCCGGCCGGTGCAAGCGGAATTCGCGAGTGGAGTTGTTTTGACTAAAATTACGCTACCTGGGAAGATGTCTGGCCAGAGAAGTTGCATCTTTCGGAAACTCGACGAAAGATGGCGCTTCGCGACCATTTTGCTGTCTCTTCGGCCTTACAGTAAATTGTGCCTAAGTTCACGACATTTACCAAGATTACAAAGATTTTGACCATTCCACCTGAGATTCAGTTGCCTGTTATCATCACTGGCTTCTTTATGCATTTTTTTAATTTCTCAAAAGACATTCCATGTACCAGCGAAAGTCATGAACAATTCAACGTTCGATTTCGAAGGATGGAAAATGAATTTTTTTATTTAGAAATGGAAATGTATTAACTTTTTTTATTACAACCATTTATTGCAAAATTTAATGAAAAAGGTACACTTTGATACTGGTCTAATTTTGAAGGATATTGATAATGGAAAATGAGTTAGAAAATTTAAGAATAGAGCAAACTTCGAAAAATGAAATTAAAAAAATCCTATACTTTCTCTTTTTTTAAGTAAAATGTTCGATATAACAATTCTAGCAAATCGCAAATTTTGAAAATAGTCTACAAAAATATTTTCCCAAAATATTGTTGGAATTCAAAAATTTGCCAAAGAAAATTGTTTGGGGGATTTGGATTGGAATTGTACTGAAATAAAAAACGGAAAGTTAGCAAATTCGAAAAGAACAGAAAACGCAAATTACAAGTCAGTTGAATTGTCGGCGAAGAACGTTCGCTTGCAATGAGCACCTTTTGATAAAAAGTCACTCACCGTGGGGTTCCTGGGCCTCCGATAGCGGGGCCTTCAGCCAACCCCCCTTCCCGCCCCCTTTGCTCATCATTTTAGGCGCGATCCCATCTTTACTAATCATTTCCTTAGTAGTCTCTGGGTTCTCGAGTTTGAGACTCTGCGTGCTCGCAGGCGACTCTGACCTCTGTTGCTCTGCACTTGCCACTGCAACGTTCATCAAGAGTCCAATTTTCAAACCAGTTCCTTTCTCATTCCAATTGTCAACATTCATTCCACTCATCGTTTCCCCGTACATCATCCCCATTCTCATTTTATTGTTCAATGCTTTTATAATAAAGACATTTTTTCATGGTTTAAAAATAAAATGAATTTTAAACAAGAAATTTCATTTATTTACATTTTTCGACCTTAAACCTACATTTGATTTCATTTTTACCTCAAACCTTTGTTTATTTACATTTTATCGACCCCAAATCTGTATTTGTTTACGTTATTTGACCTTGAAGTTCCATTTGTTTAATTATTTGACCTCAAATCATTGTTTATTTACATTCTTCGACCTCAAATCTATATTTGTTTACGTTGTTTGACCTTGAGGTTCCATTTGTTGACCTCAAACCTTTGTTTGTTTACATTGTTCGACCTCAAATATTGATTTATTTACATTGTTTGACCTTCAGTCTCTATTTATTTACCTTATACGCGACTTTATTTACTTTTCGTGACCTTTTCTTATATTTCTTTTCACTTCATAAAATGTTTTGAAATTCCCCACTCCTTTAAAAATCCGATTAAATCAAATAACCAAAAAATTTCCAATCACAAATCGGCTAGGTAAAATTTTTTTTTATTTTCTAAAAAACTGTTCAAATTTTCTAAAATAACTTAAATTCCTTGAAAAAAAAAAATGGTCACGTGACCGGTCCGATCAAATCCGAAATCGGTCACGTGACCCGTCCCGGTGAATCGCGCGTCGCGGGAATCCCATTTTGCGACTCTTTCCGCGTTTTGCATCGGCGCGTTCGCGTCGTCGCGTGGCTCGGGAAAATGTCCAATCAAACGAATTGATTTACACAAGTAGCTCGTCGAATCGGACACGCCCTGCTCCGGTGGTCTAAATAAAAACTTGAGTTTATTTTCTACGCCAAATCGACTATGGAATGCGCATGAGAATTATTGCACGGGTTCAAACACGTCCGAATCGCATAAACGTGACTGCACGGAGGGAGCGATAACAAAACGAAACAAAAGAACGAAACGAAGTGCACGAAAAGTGTGTATGCGTGTACGTTATTTGTATGTATTTGTGCACAAATGAACGAAAATTGGCGAAAGTGGGAGAGAAAGGAAATCAAATTTGTTTTTGGAATACATTTCTTAAACAAATGTGTACGAAATAGGTGTATAGAAGAAGTAATTGTTTTTTTTCTAAATATAAACATGTTTATTTGTGTACATTTGTGTATTTGTGGACAAATGTGAAGAAATAACGAGTTTGTTTTGTTTGTGAAATATGTTTATAAACAATGTATGTATGTAAATATTATGTATTTTCTATGTGTATATTTTGTATCAATGTTGATCAGAAAATATAAGAAAGGAAGTTACTTATATATGTACATATTTAAGTTTAGATATACATTTATTCTTATTTTTATTTGAATTTCTACCGATATAAATAAATAGAATGACCTGGATGAATATGTATATCTTTTTCTATTTTTCCACTCCAATTTTTTGTGTATTTTTATGTTTGTTTGTGTATTTTCATCGATATACACATGATACCACATATTTAAACACATATTTCCACATGAAAACACACATTTCTAAACATATACTTTAACCCACAAATAAAGAAACATCCCGAAATGTATATGTGTTACTCATAAGTGCACTGACTCCACAAACACATATTTATACACATGTGTGTGTTCACACATACACATACCGTTTCCAATACCCCTACATAAACACAAACTCTACACATAAAACACATACATAAATGGGTTCCATGTGCAAGCACCTATTCACACATATACGTGTGTGTAAATACACACATACACATGCATGTGTATAAATATGCACACACACAGATGCGTGTATATTTTCTAGTTTGTTGGGGTCATGAGGGCACTTTGACCTTTAGTTCTTTCCTACCTCTGCATGTGTGTAAATATACACATATACGTGTAAACTCACACACATGCATGTGTGTAAACCCACACATCCACATATCCGTGTGTGTAAATACACACACACACAGTCGCGCGGCCAAAAGTGCATCAGCATTCGCGCCTTCATTTGTTTCCTTCGGCGTGTGTATTTATACACACGCA
Source organism: Ceratoteleas bidentatus (assembly GCA_022817645.1). Taxonomy (NCBI): domain Eukaryota; kingdom Metazoa; phylum Arthropoda; class Insecta; order Hymenoptera; family Scelionidae; genus Ceratoteleas; species Ceratoteleas bidentatus. Next base: position 9,277 of record JABFPB010001958.1, read on the forward strand.
CACACATACGCCGGGTGAAAAAATACAGTCACACAAACGCGCGGCACACGTACACGGTGCCGCGCGCATGTGTGCAAACGTGGAAAGAGCGCGAGACCGAGACAGAGCGAAGGCATAAAAGGACAAGGGCAGGGGCGGCGCGGGGGTGGGGGGCGGGGGGTGCTTAAAATGAAGATAGGTAACAGGGCCCACCATTTTCGCCCAGGCTCGCTCTCTTCCTCCTTCCCCCTCCCCACACATATTTCTCTCCATTCCCGATCTCTCTTTCCGTTTCTCTCGGTTTCGCTCATTTGTACACGTGTGCGCGACAAGGACACACATATGCACTGCCCCCTCGGGTGCGAGAGAGACGGAATTATCACCGCCAGGGCGCGCGCGTATATACTTTTGTCTATATATATATAAAGATGTACTAGTAGATATAGATATAAAGAGGTACCGGTCTTTATGTGTGTGTAGTTAAATATATATGTGTGTCTGTAACACATATCCAAACCCAAGCAACCCCTGCGTCAGTCATTCATTTAGTTGGGGGCGGTGGGTGGCGGTCGGTCGCAAAAGCGGGTGCCACCCCGAGACCCCCTCGCCAGATCGATATAACCCCCGGACGCCCCCCCCCCCCCCGGTTTTACCCCAACTTTACTTATTATACATTCCCACCTCCTCTCGAATCCCCGCGAGTCTCATTATCTTTGCCATTGCAACGCAAAAATCGAGATGCGGGGGTCGATTCGGGGAGGGGGCGAATCGAAAAAAGGCGCGAAAAAGCCGATCGACGGTATCGAGGGTATCGGGGATCGCGATCGGGAAATTCGAAGTCCGAGAAATGCGGCCGGGATCGGGCTGGAGACTAGTGAGGGGCGGTGTTTGAAAAAATCGATGTTTCAAAACGGTGGGCTAAAATCGATGTTTAAAAAAATCGATGTTTTAAAAGATCGATTTTAGAACATCAAGGATTTGAAAGTCATCGGTGTTTTGAAAGATCGATTTTTTTTCAAACACCGCCCATCAGTATTGGAGTCCGATTCGCTGGCATCGCGTGGAAATGACCTTGCTGGGACGAGTGTGGCATTTTTTTTCACGCCGGGCTTTGTTTGTTTACGTTTTTTGACATTGCGAGGTCGGGCGTTTACCTTTTTTGACATTGAGCGGTATTTGGGGCGTTTGGGATTTGTTTACTTGAAGGTTTGTTTACTTTTTTTGTGTTGGGAAGTGATTTGTTTAGGTTCATTGACATTAGGACTTCGGTTGTTTACTTTTTTTTATATCGATGCGTTATTTGTTTGTATTTTTTTGGGTTGAAGCATTGTTTGACCTTCAGATCTTAATCGATCAGTTTTTTTACCGTAAATCGTGATTGTTTTACCGAAAAATTATATTTGTTTACTTTTTTCGACCTCAAAACGGTGTTTAATGACACTTCACGACCCTAAGATTGTATTTTTGAACAAATACTGACCTCAAAACTTCATTTGTTTACTTTTGTCGACCTCAAATCTGTATTTATTTACGTTTCTTGACCTTTTCTCGACATATATTGACGGCATATCATTATTTATTTAATTCTGCCCTTTCATTGTCTAGTTGCTTCGATCTTAATCCTTACTTTTTACACTTTTTACGTTAAAACGGTATTGTTTTTATTGTTTGTAACATTTACGATTTTATTCTTGAACAAATATTGATCAACACATGGATTTCTTCTACCGATCTCAAATCTCCATTTGATGTTCCAGTAAAAATAACTTTTTTTTAAATGTGACCTAAAACTAGCATTTATGTTAGTTTTCTTGGCCAATATCGACGTAAAGACGTTATTAATTATTACTATTTTTAGTTGTTCGACTTATTCCAATCTTAAATCTTTACTCTTGTATATTTTCGAACTAAAATCTTCACTTGTTTACTTCAAATTGTTTATTTATTTGTTTTTTAATTTCGAAACTTCATTTATTTAGGTTTTTTGACCTTAAAGCTCCATTCGTTTAACATTTTTTACCTGAAAACCTTTTCTATTTAAGTTATTCGACCTCAAATCTTTGTTTGTGTACGTTTTTCGACCTCAAATCATGTTTTATTTACGTTTTTTTACCTTAAAGCTACACATGTTTACATTTTTTACCTAAAAACCTTGTTTATTTAAGTTATTCGATCTCAAATCTTTATTTGTTTACGTGTTTCAACTTGAAATTTGTTTGTTTATGTTTTTTACCTCAAATCTTGTTTTATTTACGTTTTTCGACCTTAAAGCCCCATTTGTTTTCATTTTTTACCTAAAAACCTTGTTTATTTAAGTTGTTCGACCTCAAATCTTTGTTAATTTAGGTCATTCAACCTCAAAACTTTATTTATTTACATTGTTCGCCCTCAAATTTTCTTTTATTTACATTTTCAGCTTCAAACCTTTGTTTATTTACGTTGTTTGACCTCCAATATTTCTTTTTTCAACCTGACACATTTGTTTATTTACGTTTTTCGACCTGAAACCTTGTTTGAGGTCGAAACCTTTACGCTTTTTGACCTTAAACCTTAATTTCTTTACATTTTAGTACCCTAACCGCGACTTTATTTACTTCTCTTGACCTTTTCCCCGCAAATATCGACACCCATCATTTATTCACCCCCGCCCTTCATTTGTTTACGTTTACGTTTTTCGACCTCAGCCCGCCATTTCCGTATATTTCGGTCCGGAGCGTCGACTTCTTTATTCCGTTGACCTCAGCGTACGAAATAAAAAGTTGATTCCGAGTACTCGTACACAGGGGTCGTTTCGGTCGAGGCGTCGTTTGTTGATATCGATCGATCGTCGATTAAAGGAGCATAAAGACTAAAGCCTGGCGATCGTTATAAACAAACGAACGACCGAAGGAAAAAGTGGCGATCCTGCCAGGATTCCCCGTTGATTCGGCCGAGCGAAGGACACGGCGAATTTTCGCTTTATGCCAGTGCCTTTTGCAGGTACCGCACACGCTTTTCAGTTAATGGCGACCGACGCTTTTATTTACAGTCTTTGCAGCGAGGCGCAAAGAGAGCAAGAGAAACGGTCCCAAGGACTGGACGACGCTCAGCCCGTACTTTTAATGAACGAGATGACGAGCGATCGGTGCATTTGATACGAAATTAAGCTGAAAATCAACATTCCCGAATGTTGAGGTCAAACTTACTATTCAATTTTTTTAATTAAAAAAAATGTGTTTGTAAAATGAGAAGGTGGTTGGTGTTTGTGTTAGGATTTCTGTTTATGTTTGTATTTATGTTTACATAGAATGTAAACAATGTTTGTTTTTCTAACTCAAAACTTCCCCAAATAAAGGTCATTCACACAAATCCACGTGTGATATAGACAATGGATAATTTTTCAATTCACAAACTTTCTCAATTAAATCATACAATTATATCTCAGTTCATTTTTCATTTTTTCCTAATTTTTTCCGACTGAAAATTAGTATTTTCTTTAAATTTTTTATAAATTTCATTTTTAATTTTTTTCTAATTTCTTTCCGACTGAAAATTAATATTGTTTATATTTTAAAGTCCCTGAAGACTGCGTATGAACTGAAACACGATTGCCAGTCCGAACGCAAATAATATTAATAACAATCGTAACGATAACAATTTCATCGTCCCCACCGAGGGTCATTGTTGTTAATATTACCGCGCGAATGTTAATGCCTGTGTAATCCACAATGATATAAATGTTCACTCACATTGATGCTTGTCCGCCAACATAATTAAAGTAGAAGGTAAATCCCTCCGCCTAAAAAAGCACATAACTTTTGCTTCTACATTCCCGCTCGCCGTCTGCAACAACAACATTAGTGTCATGGTTATTATTCATTTGGCGCCTCTATATTTATATATAGATAAATTATTATAAATAAATGAACTTTGAGATTGGAAAGAGTACGAACCTTATTTAGTTCTTCTATCCTTCTAATTTGGTAGGGTGAAGTGGACGATGTCTCAAAGTAGACATAATCTGCAAAATGAGAATATATTTTCGGTTAGTTTTAATAAAAGATTGACAATGTTTATTTTTAAATGTAAACAAAAATAAAGAAAATAAATACGTGTTTACAAATATTGTCAATGTAAACAAAGATTTCTTTGTTTAAAACATGATTGACCTTTATAAATATTGTCATTATTTACAAAAATTATTATTTGTAAACATTGCCAATGTTTACAAATATTATCTTTGTTTACAAATAAGATTGACCTTTATAAATATTGTCAATGTTTACAAATAACAATATTTGTAAACATTGCCAATGTTTACAAACGTGAACTTTGTTTACAAACATGATTGACCTTTATAAATATTGTCATTGTTTACAAATATTATTATTTGTAAACAATGTCAATATTTACAAACATTATCAATGTTTATCAACAAATAAAATTCATTTAATGGCGAAAATTCAATTTTGTAAATAGAAAAGTTTATTTACAAATGCTTTCTTCAATTTTTTAATAAATAAACTTGAAAGATAAGAATTATTATTGTAAAATGGAACTGTAAATGAAAGAATTTTGCAATAAACAAATACAGAGAAATGCTTTGGCATCCTAATGAGTATGCGAGAGGTAACGGCGGATTTCGGAGAGGTGCAGGCATTAGAGGGCAGTCGTGTAAAAGTCGAGTAAATGACAAGGACGGACAGGGTCGAAGGCGAAGGCGAGACAAGGACGGCGATATCGAGCCAGACGTTAATCAGCGAATTCATGGGACAAGAAATTAGCATGACTGGGAATTGGCAGAAAAGGGGCGAGGGGTGGTTTTGGGGGACAAAACGTGTCGATAAAATGTTGAAATATAAATAAAAAGGGTTTCGGTGGTGGAAAAGGGGGGTTGGGAAATGGAAAAGTATAAATAAAGTTTATGGGGTTTGGTTTTTAATTAATTTAAATTAATTAATTAATTACAGTTTTAGTCAGTTTATGGGGATTTTGGGGCGAAATTGGTGACAATGGAAGGATTGCATTGGAAACTTTTATTGATTTTGTCGGAGGAAAAGTTGGATTGTTAAAATGAATGAAAATTGAAATTAATTGGTGAAAATTAAATGGATGTGGATTTACTGTGAAATGTTGGGGAAAGTGAAAAAAATGTGAGTAATCGATAAAAAAAACATAGATATTAAAATGCTGGATATTAGAATTGTATTAAAAAATTATTTAGCTTTTAGTAAATAAATACATTTAAATATCTAAAAGTAATTGTCTGCACACTTCGGCCATTCATTCACCATTTTTTCCATTCAGTCAGATATCTCCAAATTTAACACGGAGCTCTTCAAACAACGAATGAAAACGTGACAAATCCTATACAAATTGGAATGCCATCCCCCTATAAAATAAAAGTGAACTTCCAGTTCCTCGTGAAAGTTCGTCTCTTTAGATCCGAAAGTAGGATATTTCGGATGGGCATATATTATTAGCAAGTTACATGTATAATATATGCATGGATAGTACGTTAATATTACATGTACACTATTTATGATTTGTGTGTAAATATTCATGATAATTACACGCATCCACTTAATGTTCTCTCTGAAACACTGTCAGACTTTATGGTCGAAGTTAAAGAATAAAGAAGGTAATATTTTAGACAAGGATGGAAAAGCAGGTAAAAAGGTCAGGAAACTTAAAATGGACCATAATGGATTTCATATGACTCATTTTTAAGTGGATTTCAATTAATTTGAAATGTTTTCCAAATCATTTTATTTCATTTTTTAAAGTTTATTCAGTAATAAAACTTTAAGGTATTATCAAATTAGTAAAATCATACTTTTTGAATAAAAAATTAAAAAAAGTTAAAAATGTAAAAAAGTAAACAAAAATATAGAAATAATATAAAAAGAGACAGCTCTGAGGAAAATGATTACTAAAAAATTATAGATAAAAAAAGCAAAGGAATTCTGAAATGTAAAATTTCTTAATTTTACTTTATTTTAAACTAAAATTTTTATTGAAAAATGTTTTCTCAAAAAATGCTACGTCAGTTTTCATATTTTATCGTTTGAAATATAATTTAGTTAATTTATTCTTCAAATTGAAGAAAAAATTACTTATGTTTCTAATTAACTGTAAATTATAATATAATTTATATTTAAAATATATTTGTAGTTATTAAATCATGTTTCCATATTATATATAGATATTTTTCTATTCTGACTTCTGTCTTCTGAATTCTCAAAAACCGAGGACAAACAAGAAAACAACCATTTCTAAAATATAAACTGAAAATAAACTAAAATAAACAAAGAAATACCTACATGAAATATTATTTTAACTGTATTTTAAATGTGTTTTAAAATTCATTCAAGATAAAAGAAAACTAAATTAAATCAATTCAATCAAGTAAAAGTGAATATAATTAAATCAGCTGGAATTGACGAAATCAACTAAAAATAACAAAATCTATTGAAAATAAACAAAATCAAATGTCAGTGACAGAATCATATAAAATACATATAAAAATCATATAAAAACTAAATGTCATAAAACTGACAAAAAGTAATAAATTCGACTAACAGCAACAAAAACAATTTAAAGTAACAAATTAAATGAATTCATCTAAAGTGCAACAGATTCAACAAAATCAATGAAAAGTAATCAAATTAACTACATTTCATAAAAACGATTAAATTGACAAAATCAACACTCACAAATCAATCTAAAACCAGCATCATATCTCAATCTGACTTCAACAGAAATTAACAAAATTCACCAAAAACAACTAAATCAACCACAAATCTAATAAGTTATAACCAAAATTAAAAAATCCTAAAACGAAACAAAATTCCCAAAAATCAACCCTCAATTAAAAATCTTGATTTCTCAACCTAAATTAAAACTCCAACTTTTAACTCAATAAAAAGTCCTAGAAAAAACCAAAAATCACTCCAAATTTCCAAAATTCAACTCGCACTAAAAGTAACATTAAAAAATCGACACAAATTAACACTCCAAATTCGAACACAATTTCAGCTATCCTAGAAAAACTCAAAATAAATACTTAAACCTTAACCCAAAAAACCCTCAATTTCAACCTAAAACCTGCAACCCAAATCCAATTTCACTCACCAAAAAAAAATTAAAAACCATAAATTCCAACCCAAATAAAACCCCAAAAAACTCTCAATTCCACCTTAAAAAAAACCCCAAAACTCCCTTTGTTAATCTCGAAAAGGGGGTTGAGGGGGGGTTAAAGGGGGGGTCGATCCACCCTCCCCTCCTCCTCACTCGCCACCCACACTCACACCCACACCTATATTCACACACACACAGCGCCACTCGCTCAATCTCGTCCGTTCCGTTCCGTTCGGTTCGGCGGCAGGACGCCATCGCGAGCCGCCCGGGCCGCGGGCTACGTACCTCCCACCCGGTACATGTTGGCCGTCATGTTGTTGGCGTCGTGCGTGGCGGCGGCGGCGCCGAAGCTGGCGTTCTCCTGGTGCGTGCAAGCGTGGCCCTCGTGGTGGTATTCGGCCGGCATGAGCACTCCGGGCGGCCGGTTCGCGCTGCTCCCGACGACGAGGACGGCGACGACAACAACAACAATCGCGCGAAGCGCACGAAATGCTGCCGCCCCCCTCTACCGAGTGCGCGCTTCGCTGCGCGGCCGCCGGCGGCGCTGCGGCCGGACGCAGCGTCGCAGGGGGCGCCACCGGACGGCGCAGTGCGGCGCGCGAGGGTGGCGGCAGTGGCGCGGCGGGGTTTGAAAGTGGAGGGAATAACGTTGTGGGAATAGAAGGTGTGGAAATGTTGGAAAGTGTGAAAAATGTATGAAGAAGTGTGAAAATGTGTGACAAAGTCTGAAAAATGTGTGAGAAAGTCGGAAAAATGTGGGAAAAAGTCTGAAAGTGTGTGAAAAGTCTGAAAATGTCTGAAAAATGTATAAAAAAGTGTGAAAATGTATGAAAAGTCTGAAAATGTCTGAAAAGTCTGAAAAATGTATGAAAAAGTCTGAAAATGCGTGAAAAAATGTGAAAATGTCTGAAAATGTCTGAAAAAGTTTGAAAAATGTATGAAAAAGTCTGAAAATGTGTTAAAAAGTCTGAAAAATGTATGAAAATGTCTGAAAAAGTCTGAAAAATGTATGAAAATGTCTGAAAAAGTCTGAAAAAGTCTGAAAAATATATGAAAAAGTGTGAAAATGTGTTAAAAATGTATGAAAAAGTCTGAAAATGTCTGAAAAACTCTGGAAAATGTAGGATTAATAAAAATGATGATTAAAAAAAGTCAAATTAATCAGATTTATTTGATTTAAATCAGATTTTTTATTAAATCTGTTTAACATAATATTATTACAATATAAATATGTCAAATAATATAAATATCATAATTTTTTTTTAATAATAGTTAATAATAGTAAATAATTGATCAACAATAATATGATAGTTGTAAATAATTATATTAATCATTGAAAAATATTTTATTTTGTTAGACACATATCTGATATTCATTTTGTAAATCAATCATGATACAAAATTAATCGTAAAACAAATAGGTAATGTCACTTCACAATGTAAAAACCGTATAGTTTATCAATATTTCTGCTTTATTTTAAATCAGTTTTGACCATGCAAATTCTTATTTTATCAACATTCTATTTATCTTGAATAAGAGTTACAATTATTAAATTAGAGAAATGTCCAGTTTTGTTTCAAAATAATGGTAATTTTCTGTTTAATATTTCATTCTTTAACTCATAAAAGTTGAAAATAAATTACTTTGGATTTTAAGTAATTGAATGTTTTTGTTTCAAACAAATTTCATAAAGTTATATCTTTATGATTCAATCAAAATATTTTGTCCTAAAAGGTTGATTAAGCTGACCAAATTATTCCTTATAACATTTCTTTTATAATTTTAAATTTCTTAATTCAATTTGTAAAATACATAGTATTATTTTCTATTAAAGGAAAATTACAACTAACAAAACAGTTCACATGCTAAATTTCACAAATATACCATATGTTCTATGCACTCTTAAAAATCTTCATGTTATGTTGAAAAAACTAATTTTGTGAAAATCCGTTTTCTTAATACAACTTAATTTTATGTTGAAAGGATTTATTTTTAACTGAATAGTTAATAGTTTTGTATTAAAACTATTCCTTTCATGATGAAACGTTTGTTTTAAGATTATGCAGAAAATACCATGTTAAGTAACATTTAAAAAATCTATAAAATTGTATTTTAACTTGCTTAATCAATGAAAAATATACCTTGATTTAAATCATTGATTTTTTGTAAAAGTCATTTGATTTAAATCAGTTGATTCAATGATTTTAATCAGTTGATTTAAATCACAGAAACCCTACTGTTTATGTTTAATTAAAGTTTCATTTAAACATAGAGAGAATTTTATTTTATAGAATTTTATTTTATAGAATGTAATTTTATAGAATTTTATTTTGCAGAATTTTATTTCATAGAATTTCATAGAGTTTTTCAGAGTTTACCAGAGTGATTTAAGACATTTTCATAATTTTTCAGCCTGCAAAGAAGTGACGATAAAAATTGCTCCGATTTCTGCCTACATCGAAGACACCTACATAACGCAGCTGCTGGACTACGGAACGTCGATGATGCCGCCCTGTTTCGTGCACATTCCCGACGCGGACCGAAGTGTCAAGTCCCTGCCGGTTTCCACGAATGTCTACATCCCGGACTCGGTGATCATCGACGCGCATATTCTCGGAAACCCCCTGCGTCTGCGGAATTTCGTCATCGACCCGGTTTCGATACTTCTGAGCGTTCACACCTCGGCGAGATTGTATGTGGCTTTGGACCACTCGCCTCTGTATTTCGGCGCTTTCGAGCGGAGAAACCTGCTGACCACCTCGTACAGACTGGGAAATGCTCTGACGATGCACTATTTGTCCGGAGCAATTTTCGGAGCAGGTCTCTTTTTTATGACAATTCTCAAATGAAATTTCAATACTATTTCAATGAAATTCTCAAGTGAAATATAATTGAAAGTCAATTTCAATCGCATTTTAATTGAAATTTTAATTGAATTTCTATTCAATCTCAATGCAATTTCAATTTCAATTGAGATTCAATGAAATTGTGAATGAATTTCAATTCTCAAATGCAGTTTCAATTCCATTTCAATGAAATTTTCAAGTGAAATTTTGAATTTCAATTCACTTCTCAAATGAAATTGGATATCAATATTAATAAAATTACATTGCAGTTTCAATTCTGTGTCAATGCAGAAAAATTCATTAATATTGTATTTTTTAGGATGGGTCGTGGGATCACTCGAAATTCTCGGATCACCAGGTGGACTGGCTCAAGCTCTTGGTTCTGGATTGAAAGACTTTATTTCAATGCCATTTCAAGGACTCCTGCAAGGACCTTGGGGATTTATCGTTGGCATTACTCATGGATCCGCTAGTTTGATGAAACATGTTACTGCTGGTACATAAGACTTTTTCCAAAGAAAATTATTACTTATCCTTTGAAATTATCCATTACAAATTATAATCCATTTTGCAGTACTCTTATTTTAATGCTAAATTAAGTATGTAATTTCGCATGTAAAGTAATTTCAATGTGAAAATTGTTCGTCCAATTAGGGACAGTGAATTCGGTAACCAAACTCGCGTCAAGTGTGGCGAGGAATTTGGACCGACTGACTTTGGACGACGAACACCTTCAGAGGCAGGAAGAGTCGCGAAGAATGCGACCCCAAGGTGTCGCCCAAGGATTTTATCAAGGATTAACTGGACTTGGAATGAGTTTGTTAGGTAATTTCCTTTTTCTGCACTTCCAAGTTTTTCAGCCAAGGTTCATAGGTGTTTTAAGAGTCCAGTTAGAAATTCCGTCAGATACCATTAGGGCTGATTCTAATTGGGTCTATTTGTATCTGTATGATCGATAGTAGACCAACATTTTTTTCTTTGAAATGAGTTTTGCTTGATAATACAAATTATAATTTCTCAACAGCTGCTGTTGCTGGATTAGCCCACCATCCACTTCAACAAGTTTGGTCAGGAGAATCCACCACGAAGGGACTGGTAACTGGAGTTGGTCTCGGATTAGTTGGAGTCGTCACCAAACCTCTCAGTGGCGCAGCTGAACTGGTTGCTCTAACTGGACAAGGATTACTCCAAGGAGCTGGCTGGAATTCCTTGCCAACTGTACTTTTTTCTATTTCAATTCAATTTCATACCAATCCTCATTTTTCATAATTTTTCCATTTCCAATTTTTCAATTTTTTGGAAATAATCTTTCTTTTTTCAATCTTTCAATTTTTTGAAAGTATTATTTCCGTTTTTAATTTATCAATTTTTTTAAAGAACTTTTCTATTTTCAAAAAATTGTCTCATATTCTTCTTTTCCTGAATAATTCATTCAAAAAGAACGAAATTAACCATATTTTTAGGCTTAATTGAATGAAGTTCTTTGTTAATGACTTTTATTTATTAATTAAGAAAGTAACTATGAAAATAATTGCTTCCAGCCACGACAACGACCCGTATTCCAGTACACCACTGGATGCAACGATATATCCCTGAAATATGCCTGGCACCTGATGCCTCTCCTTTCCGAGAACAAAAACGACAGTATCCTTCATGTTGCAAGTGCAAGTCAAATCGGATTGGACAACAGCGATCGTGAGATCACCCTGGTCCTCACACGACAAGATCTGCTATCGATCAATGTCGCTGAGGATCGGATAGAAAAGCATTATCCTCTCGAAGATCTGACTGGAATAGGACATCCTTCGGAAGCGACTATTCTGAGATTCCACTATGTTTCCAATGAGAGTCCGCCTGCTCGAAATATGTCTCCGGCTAATGAGAACGAAGTATATTCTTTTAACCAAAATAAAACAAAAGAAAATAAAATGAATAAAATAAATAAAATAAAAGAAATTAATTAGATTATTCAACAAATGAAAATCTTATTTTTTATCCTTTTTTTATAATTTTTTAAGAACTGAAAATTGAATTGAAATAAAAATATTAATACCCATTGAATAATTTTAATAAAAAAAAGAGTATGGTAAATAGGATTATAATTATGACTGATGAAAAAAATTCTTTTCAGATGGACCAACAGATGCGAGCTCGCGTAGCCGAGTTCGTTCGGACCAGCAGCACTGGTCTGACGAGCATCTCGACCAACAGCGACGCCCAATCGGACACGCCGGAATCCGCGCCCGCCCAGCCGGACAACGGCCTCGTGTTCCACGTCAACGCCGACTCGCGCAACTACCTCCTCTCGATATTCAATATCGCGAAAAAACAGAAACAAGGAAGCGGATTCCACGTCCTCTAACTGCCCGGCGCCAGAAAAAGCAGCACATCGAATTCGTTCGATCTCGAACATTTTATTACAAAAACTATACAAATCGTTCAAGGCAATAAAACGTTCCTCTGTCGACCTCGCAAGAGCAATGATACATTATCTCGCGCGGCCACTTCAGCCGACTTTAGTTGCACTTTTTATAAATTTGATAATACAGATTTACGTTAATTACAGTTCGATTGGTCTGTGTCGATTTTGTTGTCGACTATTTTTATCCAGGGTGTTATAAGGGAGTTGAGAGGGTTTTCATCGCGTTTTTTATTTCGTCGTAGAGGTCCTTGTAGTCGGGGTGTTCTTTTACGAGGACCATCAGGCAGGTGCGTTTCACGCCGAGAGCGGTGCCGATGTCCTGTCGCGAGGGGGTGTAACAGTAGGGAATGTCCCGGTCTTCGCAAACCACCGGCATGTGGCACATTATGTCCACGGGGAGGACGTCTCCGGCGAAGACTGCGACTCTGAAAAAACATTTTTTTATTTGTTTATAATGAATAGGAAAAATCTTGATACTGTGTTGTTATTCAATTTGCCAAATTTTCAAGCAATTAGACAGTATCGCTACGTATAAAATTTTATTGAATTCTCATTCTCTTAACTAAAGGTGGTTATATCATGAAGGATCATATAATTAGGGTGCCAAATGAAAATATGGTCAGATTACTTTAATCATATTTTATTATTTCATCAGAGCATTAGTTTGATTGTTTCTTGGTATAATAAATGTGAAGTTTCTATT